>JARQOC010000005.1:337094470-337246990 GCA_033576535.1 Allobates femoralis
TTTAATTCTCCAATTACGCCAAACCTCCCTGGGACTCAGAAGTGTATTAGAAGGGATATCACTAGGCTGCCCCCAGATCAGAGAGCTTGGGTAGTACAGGACCAGCCACAACTTCCATTTTTTATAGGCCGGCAGTGTTGTACATGAGGGAAGGTGGCGCAGATGTGTTGCTTGATAAAACGTAGAAATATCCAGGCATGCTAACCCTCCCTGTGACCTGGGGGCACGCAGGACAGAACTGGGTATACAATGTCTTCTAGAGTGCCATATAAATTTCAGTATCTACGATTGAACTTTTTTAGTACATTAGTCGGGACGTTAATTGGGATGGCTTTAAATAGGTAGAGAAACCTGGGGAGGACTGACATCTCAGTTACTGCTATTCTACCCAAAAGGATTTCGGTTTCTTGGATCAAGGGTGGGAAATTTGCCCGAAACATCGCTTTATAATTTGGTGTAGTATTAACTCCTAAGTATGTTATAGAAGACGTCCGCCACGCATTTGTATGATTGTTTTTAAAAATTGAGCTTTAATTCCGGAATATTGAGGGGGTAGTGCTTCTGTTTTCCCTGAATTAAGTGTATATCCGGACAAATTGGAATAAGCATTAAGGGTACTGCACTTTTATTCCACAAAATTTTGGGGAAAAGTGGGGTCTTATAGTCCGAATATATGGACTATGTGACTGTGGGGCAGTTCTGGGGGGAGCTGTGGCTCTGGAAACAGATGGGAGGAGGCTGCGGGGGGTTGCTGAGGCAGCGGGAGGTCACGTGCTCCCACTCATTATGCTCATTTAATGTGCATCGCACCTCAGAGCTGAAGCCACGCTGAGAGATGGGCGAACGGATGCAATGCATATTAAATTAGACGAAGTGTAAACCTCCCCATCACTGGATATGGCCCCCATGCTGCCGCACACAAGAAAATAACAAGCAATATAACTTACTCTCCAGTGCTTCCCTCCATCCCTCCCTGCTTGCAGCACTCGCATTCTGAGTCCTTCTGTGTCCCTGGGGCAGCCATTCATGTTATCGGGATGCATAGAGATGATGTCACTGTGCTGTGCTGGTCACATGACCGGCTGCCTTGGGGACGCAGGAGGACTCAGCATGAGTGCTGCAAGCAGGGAGAGACGGAGGAAAGCACTGGAGGGTGAGTTACATTGTTAACTTTATGTAACGTCAGCGCCAAGTCCCGCCCTGCTGTATGCATACAGTATAATCTTTATTAAGGCGGGATCTGGCGCTGACTTCCCACAAGAGCGGTATCAGCAACTGGACCACTCCTAACTATTCCTCGTTGTGCGCCTGCATGAATAGAGACGCTGACACGCAGGTAGGGTGAGGAGGGGGCCACACACAGGCAGGAGACGGATCAAAGAGCTAGGACGCAGCACAGAGAGCCAGAGGCGGGGAGAGGACCCTCTAAGCAGCGAGGAGAGGGAGATAAGTGAACTCCCACTGGACTTCTTAACAAATTTCTAAAGTGTTTTTTAAAGGTTACAGTGTGGGTACGGACATGGGGGACCCCTTCCCTGAATGCAGGATACACGCTGCATTCAGTTTGCAAAGCATCAGGGGGATGACAGGTCCTCATTTTTTTTTATTTATTTTTTTTCTAACCAGTAGGTTTTTATTGGAATTTAACAGCACAAAATATACAAATAGGTCAGTAGACCAACAACATAAAATAACAGGTGTTAACATATACAGTAACAATGGGAAGGGGAGGGGGAAGGGATAGGGGAAAAAAGGGGAGAGATAAAAAAGGGGGGGGGAATGAGGAAACCAGAGGCACTGCAGTGCACAACAAAGAAAATATAACACTTTGAATTAGATGAGGAGGGCCTTAGGAACTAATGGCAAAGCAATTACGCAAAATGGGGCAATTTCAGTATTATAGAGAAACTTGCACTGAATTAAATTGGGATGTGACCCATGGGTCCCACCATTGAAGTACCCTAGCTTTTTCTTCAGAGTGTGTGAGAGAATTAGCTCATGTTGGAAATGTGTATTGAGTTGTGAGAGCAACTCTGGTTTGGATGGAAATTCAGGCGCCCTCCAGTATGCCCGAGACACATAGCCTAGCGGCTATCAACACATTGGTGAAAATAGGTTTCAGAGACCTATGCCCAAAAGAGCCATCTGTGGTGTCAGAGCCACGGGAACACCCCCTAGATCCAGCAAGAGCCGCTCCACAATACCCCAAAAGGTTCTAATACCTGAACATTCCCTCCACACGTGGGGGACATCTCCAACCTGAGGGCATCCTTTCCAGCAGAGGGGAGAGACACGAGGGTTAGTGGGGTCAAACCTGGCTATCCTCTCAGGGGTGAGATACCAATTTAGTTGAAACTTTTTGGACTGTTCCAAATGATTAATGCATGATGAATATCTTGAAGTGTGTGTAGACGCTACATGCCAGTCATCCAGTGATACTTTAAAGGCGAGAAAGCTTTCCCACCTCAACACATAGGGAAGCTTAGTCCATCCGTTGGGTTCGACCAGAGCCTTGTAAAAGGTAGAAACCCCATGTTCGGGCGATGGGCCAGATTTGAGAAAGTTTTGTAGCGCTATGTTTATACTATCTAAATCAACAGTAGGCCAGTGTACAGTGGTCAAAAAGTGTCTTAGCTGGAGATACCTGAAGAAGGTTGAGTTGGGAAGAGCAAAGTCTGACGCCAAAGAGGAGAATAGTCGTAAGTGGTTTGTGTCATCTAGTAGCTCTGAAATATACGTTAAGCCCTGTGCCCTCCAATTTCGTAAGGATAATGAGTCTACCGAGTGTTCCGCGGCTGAGAGTGATATATTGATATAGAAAAGGAAGATGGGTCCTTCCCACTCGAGACCAGACCCTCAAGAGGGCTGTCATCGTCCCCAAGTAGGGAGAGAGAAGCTTGAGCTGCAGAAGGCCCATCTCTAATTATAATCTAGTGGAACGGCAGGGGGAGTGATGCAGCTCTATTTGCATCCACCAGGAGGTGGGAGAGCAGGACCACCAGGTCCCGGCCGCCTCCATTATAGAGGCCTTATGATAGGCTGAGATATTAGGAACTCCCATGCCCCCCTTCACATACGGGAGAAAAAAGGATCTTCCTGGCTATCCTGGGAGGTCTGTGATTCCATATGAAACGTCCCAAGGTAGCTTGCAATGAGTTTAGGTATTTAGAGGTGATATGAAGAGTGAGGCAGCGTAAAATATACAATACTTTGGGCAAAATGGACATTTTCTTAATTTGAATTTTGGCAATCCATGATAGTTGTAACATGGAGTGTCGGTTAAGTGCCTATAAGATTTCTGAATGTAGTTTTTCCCAATTGGTTCTGATAATTGCAGATAATTTGGCGATGTGAACTCCCAGGTACGCAAACCCATTATTGGTCCAGAGAAAAGGGAAAAGGCGTTGAAGATCGATTTGGTCTCGGGGAGGGAGATTGAGAGGGAAGATAGATGATTTAGAAAGGTTCTATTTATAATAGGAGGAAAGAGAAAATTCCTGCAGGACTGACATTATATGAGGGAGAGAAGCATGCAGATCCGTACAAAAAAAGACGACGTCATCTGCATACAACCCAATTTTGTGTTCGAAGGGGCCGACTGTTATACCCTTGATGCCTGGGTGATCTCTAACAATTGCAGCAAGGGGCTCCATTATCAGGACAAAAATTAAGGGGGAGAGTGGGCAGCCTTGACGAGTTCCGTTAGATATGACAAATCGTGAGGAAATAAATCCCAAGCGCTTACTGCCGCACAGGGTGATGAGTACAGAGCTCGAATGGCATTGCGTATCGGGCCCCTGAGGCCAAAATACAAGAGGACCTCATCTAGAAACGCCCAGTGCACCCTCTCAAATGCTTTTTCAGCGTCCAGGGACAGGAATGAATTGGGGGCTCTCTGTCTCTCGATCAGCTCCAAGAGATTCAAGAGTCTACGCCTACCATCAGAGGTCTGATGCTCAGGGACGAAACCGACTTGATCCAGCTGGATCAAAGAAGGTAATACAGTAAGGAGGCGATTGGCCAACAGTTTGGCATAGAGCTTCAGATCACAATTAAGAAGCGATATGGGGCGAAAGTCACCTGGGGAGGTGAGTGGTTTGCCCGGCTTAGGTATAGTAGTAATCAAGGCTTCTAGGCCTTCACTCTTGATAGCGCCCTCTTGCTGCCAAAAATTGAAGAGGTTAGAAAGATACAGAGTTAGAAGTGCTGCAAAGGAAGAATAGTAGGAGTATGAAAAGCCATCTGGGCCTTGGATGTGCGTTTCCTAATGGAGCGGATAACATTAACAATTTCCTGTTCTGAAAAGGGTGCGTTAAGGGGCTCCAGTTGGGAGGGGGACAAGGAGGGAAGAGCAGCCTTGGAAAGAAAAGTCTGGATACTTTCAGAAGTCGGTTGGGACATCACAGAGGAATTCTTTAAGTTGTACAAGGAGCTATAATACTGCTTAAACTCCTCAGCAATGAGAATAGGGTTGCGAACCTGAGAGCCATCAGCAGCCAGCAAGCAAGAAATTTTGGATTGTGCCTCCCTCTTCTTTATCCGGCTAGCCAAGAGAGAGCCCGCCCTGTCGCCCATACCGTAGTACTTAGCTTTAGTCTTTTTTAAATTATTATCAGCTCTTACTAATAGAAGAGCTCTAAGAGCTTGTCTAGCTTCAATGAGATCATGGCGCGTAGTCCCCTCGGAGGAAGTCTTGATCTGAGCCTCTAGCGATTTGATTTTAGATAATAGGGCGGAAACCGCTAGGTCATGTCTACGTTTAGATTGTGAGGCCAATTGGATTAACACTCCACGAATTATGGCCTTATGGGCAAACCAGAGAGTATCCGGCTCGGTCATCATTATGTTTGAAGTAGTCGTCTAGATGAATTTTAATGTGCTCAACATTGGAGGCTGAGGTCAGGAGATACTCATTGAGTCTCCAGAGGGTCGGAGGTTTAATGGAAGCAGGGTCGACTATCTCTAATGAGACGGGCGCGTGATCAGACCAAGTAATGGAACCGATTTCTGCTAAGGAGCAATGGACTAAGCAAGGAATCGTCTACAAGAAAGTAGTCGAGCCTGCTAAGGGAGCCATGATGAGGAGACATGAATGTGTAGTCTCTTTCAGTCAGGTGAGTATAACGCCATATGTCGTGATAGTGGAATTGAGACACTAGGGGGCCCAAATCGTCTCTATAGACAGTCGGGTTGGAGCAGTCCATTCGTTTTTCCATTAAGGTCTCCCGCTATCAGTTTACAGCCCTGGGCATGCGACGCCATAATAAGGAAAAAGGTTTTCAGAAAGGCATGCTGCCCAGTATTTGGACCATACACTGAGGCCAGCGTATATCTCACATTGTTCAGTATACCACATAGAATAATATAACATCCCAAAGGATCAGCAATAGTTTCAGTATTGGAAAAGTTAACTCCTTTGTGAATCAGTATCGCCACACCCGCTTTCTTGTTCAAAGTATTTTATTAATTTTGAATAACATAACAGATAACACAATACTCATGAGGGCATAAGCTTACCCTTTAAGATACAGTATACAAACATAATAAAAACAAGCATTGTAATAATCTAGATGTAAATTAGCAAAGAGTACAAAACAAGTATTGAAAAATATGTAAAAATCAAATAGAGATAAATTACCATAAAAAGGGTCAAGTTAATTGAGTCACACAAGAATCATGAAATTATAGCAAAAATAACGCTAAAATTAGAGAAGAAAAGGGGAAGAGGGGAAAGAGAGAAAAAGGGTATGAACAGAGGGGGTAAGGGAAGGAGATCTAGTTCTCCAAGCATTGAGGTTTTGTATAGCCAGAAATGGAAATATGTGAAGGGATAGTTGAATGATTAATGGGAAAATAACAATTCCACAACCTCCATTTCCTCTCATATTTTCTGTAAAGTTTATTTCTCAAAGCAAACGAGAGTTCATAGGAGTTATGAGTAGCGATTTTTTCAAGTAATACTTTAAACAGCGGTGGCTCGGGGTCTCTCCATTTTGTTGCTATAAGATTTTTTGCAGCTAATAAGATATGTGCAATAAGGGGTCTAAAGTCACTTGGGATAGAATTAATGCCAATTAGGAGAAGTGTAAGTTCTGGAGTTAAAATAATGTCACTATTAGTGATCTCATTGATTAATATTTGTATTTCACCCCAGTATAATTTAAGGGCTTCACAGTCCCAAAAGACATGGGAAATATTCCCTTCTTTGTGGCAATTCCGCCAGCACAAAGGAGAAAAATCCTCCTTGATCTGGTGAAGTCTGACAGGTGTATAATACCAACAAAGAAGAATCTTGTAGTGAGATTCAATAAGAGAAGAGCAGGATATGTAGGAATGTAAAGTTGTGAGAGTTTTACTTAGGCAGTCTGTGGGAATACAAGATTTTAATTCCCTTTCCCATGCTACTATATTGGTGGATTTAGTTAGTGCTACATCAGCATTGATTTCCTTGTATATATTATTAGTCTTGCAAAAGGTAGTTATTTGAGTGTTTGAACATTTGGGTGACATTTAGGGGGAGAAAGAAATTAATTTTGTGTTTGTTATAAAGATTGTTGATTTTGTCCCAAATTTTAACTTCCAGCTCCTTCAGGTTAAAGATTGAACTCAGTTCATCAAAAGGGATAAGTTTTTTTTCATTATTAATTATGTCCGAGATATAATTAATTCCAGCAGTTTTCCAAGAGTCAATTTTCAGGCCCGGAGAAAGGAATTCCATTATTTCTATGGGGATCCAGTTGGGAGTAGTAGTCGACAGAGGGTTATGTTTTTTTGCCAAAAGGCGCCTCCAGGATTGAATTGTTGCTTTGACTGTATGCTCTTTAGGAAGTCGCTTAGATGAATCACATAAGTATGAGAGCAACAAAAGAGTAAGTCTATTTCTGGAAAATTTGGTTTCCTCCAAAGAAAGCCAACTAGGTCTAGAATCTTGGTTCCACCATGTCTGACTAAGTTTTATTACTGAAGCGTTATAATATGCCGACAAGTTGGGAATTGCCAGACCACCGTTTGATTTACTTTTCTCAAGTATAGTCCTCGCCACTCTAGGTTTTTTATGACCCCAGATAAAATTCATTAATTGGGTTTGTAGTTTTTTAAACCATGACTGTTTGGGGGGTAAAGGTATGGAGCGGAAGACATAAAGTACCGTATTTTTCGCTTTGTAAGACGCACTTTTAGTCCCCCAACTTTTGGGGGAAAGTGGGGGATGCGTCTTACAAAGCGAAAGTGTGCTTTGGGGGGTGGGAAAGGCAGCTCAGGAGCGGTGTCCGGGGGCTGTCAGGGGCCAGGAGCAGGCTGCAGCTGCGGGCTCTGGTCACGTGGGGCCGCTCATTATCTCCTGTAATATGCACTGCATCCCGCTGTCAATCACCAGCGGGAGCAGCCCATATTACAGGAGACGGGTCCGCAGCTGCAGCCTGTCTGTATAGTCAGTGATTTCCACGCTTGCATTGCGTGGAAATCACTGACTATACCATGGATTGATACTCACCTAGCTTCACCGCTGCCTCCTGACCGCGATATCCCTGCCATCTGTGCTCTGCCGGCATCCGGGTGCTGTGAGCGTCGCTGCGAGTGACGTCATCACCGAGCGGCGCTCTCAGGACCCGGATGCCGGCAGAGCACAGATGGCGGGGATATCGCGGTCAGGAGGCAGCGGTGAAGCTAGGTGAGTATCATGTGCACAAAGGGGGCTACAGTGTGCCAGCCAGGGGACATTACGCCAGCCAGGGGACAGTGTGCCAGCCAGGGGACATTGTGCCAGCCAGGGGACATTGTGCCAGCCAGGGGACAGTATGTGCCAGCCAGGGGATAGTATGTGCCAGCCAGGGGACAGTATGTGCCAGCCAGGGGATAGTATGTGCCAGCCAGGGGACAGTGTGTGCCAGCCAGGGGATAGTATGTGCCAGCCAGGGGACAGTGTGTGCCAGCCAGGGGACAGTGTGTGCCAGCCAGGGGATAGTATGTGCCAGCCAGGGGACAGTGTGTGCCAGCCAGGGGACAGTGTGTGCCAGCCAGGGGACAGTGTGTGCCAGCCAGGGGACATTGTGCCAGCCAGGGGACAGTGTGTGCCAGCCAGGGGACAGTGTGTGCCAGCCAGGGGACAGTGTGTGCCAGCCAGGGGACAGTGTGTGCCAGCCAGGGGACATTGTGCCAGCCAGGGGACAGTGTGTGCCAGCCAGGGGACAGTGTGTGCCAGCCAGGGGACAGTGTGTGCCAGCCAGGGGACATTGTGTGCCAGCCAGGGGACATTGTGTGCCAGCCAGGGGACATTGTGCCAGCCAGGGGACATTGTGCCAGCCAGGGGACAGTATGTGCCAGCCAGGGACAGTATGTGCCAGCCAGGGGACAGTGTGAGCCAGCCAGGGGATAGTATGTGCCAGCCAGGGGACAGTGTGTGCCAGCCAGGGGACAGTGTGTGCCAGCCAGGGGACATTGTGCCAGCCAGGGGACAGTGTGTGCCAGCCAGGGGACAGTGTGTGCCAGCCAGGGGACAGTGTGTGCCAGCCAGGGGACAGTGTGTGCCAGCCAGGGGACATTGTGCCAGCCAGGGGACAGTGTGTGCCAGCCAGGGGACAGTGTGTGCCAGCCAGGGGACAGTGTGCCAGCCAGGGGACAGTGTGCCAGCCAGGGGACAGTGTGTGCCAGCCAGGGGACAGTGTATGTGCCAGCCAGGGGACAGTGTGCGCCAGCCAGGGGACAGTGTGTGCCAGCCAGGGGACATTGTGCCAGCCAGGGGACAGTGTCTGTGCCAGCCAGGGGACAGTGTCTGTGCCAGCCAGGGGACAGTGTCTGTGCCAGCCAGGGGACAGTGTCTGTGCCAGCCAGGGGACATTGTGCCAGCTAGGGGACATTGTGCCAGCCAGGGGACAGTGTGCCAGCCAGGGGACAGTGTGTGGCAGCCAGGGGACAGTGTGTGGCAGCCAGGGGACAGTGTGTGCCAGCCTGGGGGGACAGTGTGTGCCAGCCTGGGGGACAGTGTGCCAGCCTGGGGGGACAGTGCAACACCATTGGAGGCAGTGCGCCACTCTGGGGGAAGTAGTATGTGCCAGCCTTGAGAGGCAGTGTGCCAGCAGAGGGAACAGTGCACCAGCATGGGAGGCAGTGTGCCAGCATGGAGGACATATATACCAGTATGGGTGTTTCATGTACCAGGATGAGGAACTTGTATATGATCTGTAAGACGGACACTGGCATTATAAGACGAACTCCATTTAACATTAAAAAAGTTTTTTTCTCTTTTCCTTAACCAATATTGTGGGTGCGTCTTATAATCAGGTGCGTCTTATAAAGCGAAAAATACGGTAACTTAGGGAGTACGAACATTTTGTATGCTTCAACTTTACCGATCCAGGATACGTCAATTTTGGAAATATGAAGAAGGTCCGCTTGGATAGTTTTAAAAATTTCAGAGAAGTTAATGTTTGCCATATTGGAAATTTGTTTAGTTACTTTAATGCCCAGGTAATCTAACTCTACTTTGTCCCAGGAAAGGTTGTGTTCGAACTTAAGAGCTTTTATTAGTTCTGAATCTAAGTTCATGTGGAGAACTTGGGTTTTAGTAAGATTGATCTTATAGAGAGAACCCCTAGAAAACTCCTCGATTGTGGCTAGGAGATTGCGAAATGAATTAAGAGGATCTGTAAGAGTAAGGATTATGTCGTCGGCGAAGAGACTGATTTTATATTCTTTAAAATTTGTATGTATCCCTTTGATAAGTAGGTTCATACGGATCTTTTCAGCCAGCGGTTCAATGAAGAGGTCGAACAGGGAAGGAGACAGTGGACAGCCTTGTCTCGTGCCGTTAGATAAAAGGAATTCCTTAGAGAGGACATTATTAGTTAGAACTTTTGCAGTGGGGTAAGAATATAGTGCTTGGAGTATATTAAGTATACTGCCTCTAAAACCAAATTTTTTTAGGGTTTCAAAAAGAAAATTCCCATGGACTCTGTCAAATGCTTTCTCAGCATCGACAGAGACCATAATTGTTGGGATGGAGTTTTTTTCTATATAGGACATAAGGTTTAGGATTCTTCGGGTGGCGTCAGTTGTCCCTCTGTTCTGAATAAATCCCACCTGGTCGCTGTGTATTAGTTTCGGAATAACTTTCTGAATTCTTGTATTAATGGTTTTAGTGATAATTTTGAGGTCTGTATTTAAAAGTGAGATGGGCCTATAGTTAGAGACATTCTCTGAGTCTCCCTTGTTTTTAGATAAGACAGTAATGGTGGCTTGTAGCATTTCTGTTGGAAAGAATGCATTGTTAGAAGTTGTAAAATTTATTAATTTTGTAATGTAAGGAGATAGAATTTCTTGGAAAGCAGTATAATATTCGTTCTGAAATCCATCCGGGCCAGGAGATTTGCATTTCTTAAGAGAGTGGATTGTGTCTAAAACTTCTGATTCCGTGAAGGGGGAATTTAGGAATTCTATGTCTTGCTTAGAAAGAGACGGGAGTTCAATTGAGTCAAGGAATGACGAGATACTGGGAAGAGTTGGAGAGGGCTCCGTAGGAGTTTCCTTGAGATTATAGAGAGATTTATAGAAATCAGCAAAAGTATTTGAAATTGCTTGTGGGAGTTTCTGAAGGATGTTATGTTTATTCTTGACTTGGGTAATGTTAGTTCTAGTCCTGCGGATTTTTATCATTCTCGCAAAGAGTTTAGAGGGTTTATTTGTACAGCTGTAATAATTTGATTTGCTTATCCGCGAGAGCTTGTCAAAATCAGAAATTAATAATGATTTGAGTTCTATCCTTAGGGCGAGTAGTTTCTGAAAAATTGTTTCATTAGGGGAGTTTGCAGCAATTACCTCCAGTTCTTTAATTTTTTTAACTATAGTTTCTGTGTCTTTTAAGAGGGATTTCTTAAGTGTTGAGTTAAACTTGATAAGAAGGCCTCTAATTACTGCTTTGTGGGCCATCCAAATAGCTGTGATAGGGGTCTCTTCTAGATCATTTTCTTTGAAGTAGAATTTCAACTCATTCCTAATCTCCGAGTTGAATTGAGGGTGGTTGAAGAGGAAAGAGTTGGCCCTCCATATTCCCTGATTTTTAGTGGGAAACCCGCCCAACGTTTCGAAAATTACTGGGGAATGGTCAGACCAGGTTCTAGGGAGGATAGATACAGATTTAATACTACGAAGTGAATTTATGTTAGTGATAATTAGGTCAATACGGGCAAAAGTTTTATGTACATTAGAGAAATGTGTGAATTCTACTGAGGATGAGTTAATACATCTAAAAGCGTCATACAACTCCTCCCTGTCAAAGAGGGGGTTGAGTTGGGTATTTATATTTCTGTGCTTGTTTGATGAGTCTAAGTTGATATTAGGAACGGCATTAAAATCACCAAAAAAGAAAAGGGTACCTCTTTGGGTTTCTCTCACCTTTTTAATTAATTTTTTAAGGAACGAAATTTGACCATTATTAGGAGCATAAAGGTTTACTAGAGTGTGGGTAACTTCATTCAACTTGCAAACAAGGATAATGAATCTGCCTTCATCATCTGTTGTGACCTCTAACTCTTCAAATTTAACTGAGTCTTTAATAAGAATGGCTACACCTGATTTTTTCTTTTTGTTTGAAGAAAAGTAAGTATGGGGGAATTTAGAATTGATAAATTTAGGGGAATTTTCCGAAGAAAACCTAGTTTCCTGTAAACCGGCCACATCTATATGATATTTCTTCAAGTCTTTCCAAACAAAGAATCTTTTTTGAGGAGAGTTTAGACCGTTTGTATTAATTGACATAAATTTAAGGGTCATGTTCTGGCTATGTAGCTAATCGTAATAGGAGAATGAGGGAGGTTGAGGTTTGAAAGGTTAAAGTTTAGAGAGGGATGGAGAGGGGATCAGAAAAAAAAAAACTAAAATTACAAATTCAACTAGTAAATTATAAGTTTTAGAGATTTAAATCTAAAGAGATTTTTAATTTAAATGATGTTAACAAATATACCTATAAAGAGGAAGGGTTCAAGAGAACAGGTATTTAACTTTCTTTGGGCTAATGTTATGGCCAAGGTGCCTAGAGCTGACCGAGTTAGTTGACATCAAAGTAGGTGCTCATCCCGCTCCATCAAGATGTAGATCTTTGAGAGTCTTGAGACCAATATTAACGTCCTCAATGTTGAAGGTTTTGTGGTTGAAGGAGAAGATTACACTTGGAGTAGGACGGCCCCATCTGTACAGAATTTTTCTGGCTCTCAGAGTCTCAGTAATTGGTTTTAGAATTCTCCGTCTAGTCATGGTTTCCTTAGATACATCTGAGAAGACTTTTATCTTGTCAAAGGGCGGCGGTAAGGTTCTGTTTTTCCTCAAAAAAACATTGATCAGATCTTTAGTCTGGAAAAAGGAATATTTGGCGATTACATCCCTGGGAATATCGTCTGCCAAGTGCGAAGGTTTGGGAAGCCTGTGGGCTCTTTCAATTGAATATTCAATTTCGGTTTTTGAGGGAATAGTCTTTTTAGTTAGGTTTTTGACATAGTCGATTAGCTCGTAGTTTTTAACGCTCTCTGGTATGCCTCTAAATTTGGGGTTAAGTCTTCTGTCCCTGTCTTCTCTGTCAATGAGTTTGTCTTTCAGGACCTTAATTTCCTCTTTCATCTTGGTTTGTTCACTCTTAGTAGTTTTGTTGTCTAGTTTAAGGTCAGTCAGTAATTTTTCATTTTCTTCTACTCGAGAAACTATTGAGGACATTGACGACTTGACCTCATCAAATTGCTCCATCATTTCTTCTTTTAGTGAATGATTAAAGGCAGTAAAAAGTTTTAGGAAAAAATCTTTATTTAGAGGTTGTCCTGCGTCAAAATTTAGAAGTGGTTCCAAGTCGGGTAAGTTTTTCTTGAGCTTTTGTCTTGCTGGGCTCTGAAGGTGTGGTTCTTGGTCAACTTCTGGGTGGTCTGAGGGGGAGAAGCCAGAGCTAGATTTGGAGGGAGTCTCCATCTCCTTCCTTTTTGTGCTTGCAGAAGGAGTTTTATGGAACGACATATCTTCCATGGGGGAACTCCAATCCTTCAAGTTATGGTCAAAATTGATTTTATCTTTCCCTAACTTAAGGTCCTGTCTCACGTACCGATGCTCCAACGATCCCAGCAACGATCCTGAGTTGCTGGGATCGTTGGAGCATGTGTAATCTGGTCGCTGGGAGCTGTCACACAGACAGACTTCACCAGCGACCAGGGACCATGGAGCTCCCCCCACATCGGTGACAGCCAGCACAGAGCTGGCTGTCATCCTGCACCCTGCACCCCTCCCTCCCGCACTTCAGCACCGTGCACCTCTCCCTCCCGCACCCCAGCACCTTTCCTCAGTGCCGCGGGATACACAGTGTGTATCCGGCGGGCACTAGGACCGCACGCCGCGCGGCTGCATTCATGCAGCCACGTGACGCGGAAGCAAGCGCTGGCAGAAGCGTCGGCAGAGGAGCGTGGAGGCAGCGGTAAGCTGGCTCCACAAGCCCCCCCAGTGGCCCCAGTAGTCCCCCCAGTGGGCCCCCCGCTGGTAACCATGGTTACACCAAGTATCTAAGCAGCGCGCGCTGCATTGTTACTGGTGTAACCATGGTTACCGGCCTGTGAGCTCGCTGATCGTTCTTCCCGCTGGTCACACACGCCGATGCGGGCTGACCAGCGGGATGTCCAGCGACCCAAAAATGGTCCTGGACACTTTGTAACGATCAGCGACCTCTCAGCAGGGGCCTGATCGTTGGGAGCAGTCACACATAACGATATCGGTAAGGATATCGTTCCTACGTCACAAATAGGACGATATCATTACCGATATCGTTATGTGAGACCTAGGCTTTAGCGTAAGTGTTGATTTGTTTGGGGGTGGGGATTTTGGTCTTGGGAGAGATCTTAAGGGGATTCATTATCATATCTGTAGTGCTGGAGCTTGTAGATAGTTTTGGCTTGGAAGGCATTTCGTCACTTAATAAATTATATCTAGGATTATTAGCTTTAGGGTTAGTGAGAATATATAGTGTCGTTGAATCAATTAAGTTAAACTTATAAATATTAATGGAATGGAGGTTTGGGGGAGGAAAAGATTTAAGGAAGATCAAATCTAAGTAACAGTCTAGACTCAGATAGTATGTAAGTAGAGAAAAGAGAAGGAGAGTGCGAAAAGTTTGGGATCACCAGAGCATCATATAAGGTGACAGCAGTCAAATGCAAAACAATAGTAATTACATTAAATCCTTTTCAAATGAAGGAACTTTCATTGACAAGAAACTTTTTTAGTAGGTTAGAGTGATCGCAGTGCTATGTCCGTAGTCTATTGTATCAAGCAGGTAGTTAGGCTGATTCAGTAGATAGTGTAAACTAGAGGATTAGTGCGTGAGTCTTTCAGATTGTAATAAAGTAAAGCTAGTGTGACTCAGGTGTAATCCAATGAAATTATGCACGTAATGCTTCAATAAGTAAAAGTAAACTCAATTTATATATAGTTTCCACCGATGGGATGATAGTGGAGGATAAGGATAAGGAAATTATAACAAATAGTATCAGACAATAGGTCTTACAGGGGATTGTAAGATCCTTATAATTATATAGCTCTGCTACTTAATAGGAATATATAAAAGCAGAAAAGGGTTTTTTGTTTGTTTTTTCTTTCTGTCTAAAGTAGTTAAGTTCAGTATCCCACAAGGGCCAATAAAATGGCTAACTGTAAGATTAGTTGGCTAATTACAATGTATAGTAGGTGTAGCTTAATCAGAGATGAAACTTTTGTAAGTAATAGCAATATAAAATATAATAGCAATAGCAATCATAAAACCTGAGGCAGGCAGAGCTGTTGGTGGTAAAATGATAGAAGAAAATACGACAAGATAGAGTTAGAATTAGCTAGAATAAAGTAAATTGAGATGAAGGTAAAAAAGGAAAGAAATAGAAAAAGAAAATGAGGAAAGGAAAAGGGAAGAGAATCAAATATAGATAGTCTTCTGTCTGCGCAGCTTGGGCTCGTGGGACACTCATAAGCCCCACTTGCTTGAAGATCTATTCTTTACTGAGTGTCTATTCTTTGGTGCTGCTCAGTTGCAGGATCCAGCACTGGTTGTCATGGTGACGTCAGCTAGTCTACTGAAGTAGTTGATGACAGAGTAAGATATCCCTCCACCGCTGAGGCTGCTGTATAATGATAATGAGGGTCTTTCTACCTCCAGCAGTTAGTTTAAAAGACTGTTCTCCTCAGTAATAGGAGAGGGAAGATCTCTCTTTATGATCTCACTTGATCAGCTTCTCCTTCTGAGCTTTAAGAGCTGATAGGCTACAGAGTTAAGTGGAGATGCAGGTATCCCTCCGCCGACAAGGTTGTAAAATGGATGAGGGAGAAGGAACTATTGCCAGTGTTGAACAGCTGAATATAAGGCTGGCACTACCACTGGAGGTTGGAGGATGACCTTCCTCTCATTGGCTTTTTTCCAGCGGGTCTCCCTGCCAGCAGCACTGTATGTAGAATGAGTGCTCCAGTTCTAGGGAGAGTAAAGACTGTGACTGAGGGGGAAATCAGCTTCACCACATAAAGGGTGTATCAGTTCTTCAATGCTTCCAGCGGTGGGTAGAATAGGGTGAGAGATAGGGTGAGGAATGCCCCTACTTAGGGTTTCTCTCTGGTGGGGTCTTTAGGTTCTTCAGAGACTTCAGAGGCCTCTTACAGGGCAGAAAGGTAACAAGTTTTTCCTCAAAATGGCGCCCAGGATGAGCCTCTATTCCTCTCATGAGTGTGAGGGAGCTGTGTGGAGCCTAGATCTCGGGTCAAATTGGACCAAAATGATCTTGAAAAGTTGAATAATGTGGTCCAGTAGTTTAGAGTGAGATATGAGCCTTCATAAAGGCTATAATCTCCGTTGCTTAATAATTGGCACAGGAGCTCCTGTAGTTGTGACTTACATGAAGCAGCAGGCCACGCCTCCACACCCGCTTTCTTACAGGAGTTAGAGGCGAAAAATTGGAGAGGATAGTCCAGACATGCCATTCTGTGAGAGTCCTTACTCAGCAGGTGGGTTTCCTGCAAGAAAATTAAATCACTGTGGGTTCTCCTTAACTGGTGCCAGACCAATCTTCGTTTGCCCGGTGAGTTCAGGTCGTTGACATTAATTGAAGTCACCAATAAAGTCATGGTGGATCCAGGTAGGGGGGATATAGTTCACATGCTCCAGAATTAAAAAGAAGTAGGCGATCCTCAATAGTAATAGGTGCCATCATAGGGGAAGAGGGGCCACAGGAGGGAGGGGGGAAGGGAGACATACCGGGGGTAACAAACAAAAACATCAACAAGCAGTAGAACAACATTGTAGCTGCAGGGGTTAGTCCTGCAGAAGAGTTTGAAAAATACACTTAAGGGGGGGAAGTGAGAATTCTTGACCCAAGAGAGAGTATAGAACAAGAAACAGAGAAATGCCAGTGCAAGTGGGGGGTTTAAGGAAGCAAAAATAGGGAAAGAATTGGATAGATAACATGTGGGGAGAGAGGAGGGGAGAGTAAAATCAGGGTTTAAGCAGAAGAAAGGGGAGTAGGGAATGGAGAGAACAAAGTAAGAGCTTGAGGGGAAGAGAAAGAATAGCAGTAGGAGTGGACGAAAAAGATGGAGCGGGAAAAAAAAAAGGTCAGATCAGAGGGAGAGGCGACAATAAGAGAAACAAGTAAAACCAGGAAAGGCAGCCATGGGCACCTGAGTGCAGTAGGAGGAGGGGTCCCATCAGGGTCAGACAGTTCAGGTTGCGGACCAGTCCGGGTCTATGCGGTTGCCAGGCTTGGGTCTGGAGGATGCTCCGACCAAAGAAGGTGGCGATGTAGGTTTCGAAGTCAGCAGGCCCCAGCGGATCAGATGTTTGTCGGCTTATGGAAGTACCAAGCAAGGGATGATGGATCCATTACAGCAGGGTGGGGAACTCCAGTCCTCGAGGGCCGCAAACAGTGCAGGTTTTCAGGATTTCCTTAGTATTGCACAGGTGATAACATAATCACTTGCACTGGTGATGATTCCAATCCCTGTGCAATACTAAGGAAATCGTGAAAACCTGAACTGTTTGCGGCCCTCGAGGACTGGAGTTCCCCACCCCTGCATTACAGCATATTAACTTAGTAGGGAAGCCCCAACGATACTCGATGTTATTGTCCCTCAGAATCCTGGTGTACGGCTGGAAAGCTCTCCAGAGAGCCAGGGATCTTCTCCCACTTCAGAGGGTTTGGGAACCCTATGGATCCTGTCTATGATGAGGACTTCCTTGGGGGTCTCAGGGAGGGCAGCTGTAATAAATCCCTGGAAGAGTGCACGGAGATCCAGGGGGGGCAACCTGTTCTGGTATACCCCGAATTCTCACTTTATTGCGGCGGGACCGGTCTTAAGATCGAGAGTTTTAGCAGAGATTCTGTCTGTCATGCCTTGTAATTGTTCATGAGAATCAAGCAAGCCATTGTGCGAGCGGACCAGTTCCGCCATTTTAGTCTCCAGACCATCCATACGTGTGCCCAGCTCAGACACTTCCCCACGAAGTTCGGCCACCATCCCCACATGTCTTGCTGTAGTGAGGTCCTCAGGCCAGCTAAGAGATCCTCCATTGCTCCTCTGGTGAGGGGAGCATCCATCCGCTCAGAGTCTCCTGGGGCTTCAGGGAGAACAGAGCCGCAGGGGGAGGGCGGCGCCTTCTTAGTTATGGAAGGAGAGGAACTGTTGCTGGCGTAGAAGTAGTCGGACACCCGCTTTGGAGATGGTTTGCTACGGGTTTAGTCTTACCCATCGGGTCTCTGGTATCCCCGGAAGGTACGGTGAATGGATTGGGGACCCAGCTCTCAGTATGTCGAGGGGTAAAGCCGCTTCTGTGCCTGCGCTGCCTGGAGCTCCTGAATCACACAGCCAGCCCATTGCTGCCCGACAGGTCCTCTTTAAACTGGGAATGACTGCAGATGTGTCCACAGGCTGTTTCCCTCACCAGGCCCCGGGCTCCCAGGAAGGCCCGACGAGGCACTGGAGGAGGGCGGGTCCATCGTAGCCGGTGCCATCTTAGCCTGCACGTGTTCAGAGGGTTCTTCACCACGTTCCCAGCTCATCAGGGAGCCATGGGTGGTCGGTGACCCGCGGCTATGTCCATCGATCCAGGGGCCGACTCACCCAGAAGTCCAGGACCAACAGGCGTGAATGTGGCAGTCATCGAGGATGCCTACAGCTCCCGACCCTAATGCAAGGCTGGGCAGGTGCCGGGGTCTCCCGCTGGTCCCTCGTGAGGAAGCCATCCAGGGTGAGTGGTGCAGGTGTCCCCGGATCTTTGCGTGTTCTGGGTGGTCTCCTCTTTACCATCTCCAGATCTGTAAAGCTGATTTTAGGTGCTACATGGATTTCTGGTCACGCCCTCCCAGCTGTCTGTTTTATCTTGGCTGGGTATATAAATATGAGGCACCCCACAAGGGTTTTTCTTTTTTTTTTTTTTAATTAACCCCTTTTCGACATATGACACACTGTTTGTGCCATGAAATCCAATGCGTTCCCGACCGATGTCACAGCGTCAAGGCATAGGGGGAACGCTCCCCTGCAGCTTTGTCAGCGGGGTCACTCAGGTGTCACAGTTGCTGCTGCTATGTGACAACCTGTAGTTGACCCCATGGGGGGGTGGATTAACCCCCCACCCCCGTGCCTAGGACCCCTCCGATTGGCAGTGTAAAACTGAAACTGCCATTGGAGCGAATAAGAGCAATTCACCCTATCAGATCTGATTGGATCTCTCCAATCAGATCCAAAGGGGCGGATCGGTCCGTTGCCCCTCCCCCTCCTGCCCCAGACACATCAGGAGCCCCCCGTCCCCGCCATCCACCTGCCCCCCCTTCCTATTCATCTATCTGCCGGCGGGCTGCACGTGCTCATGCACCCGCGGTCAGCCTCCACAGCCCCTCCCCTTCTGATGATCTAGCCACCTACCTCTGGGCCCTGTGTGTGCCCGTGTGTGGATGTGTGCGGGGATGATGGGTGCATGCGTGGATGGATGGGTGCAACAAGGGATCAAGTGTCCTCTTGTTGTAGTCTCTGGGATCATAGTCATGGTGCACTGTATGACAGATCATTGTCATGCAGTGTATTATAACTCTGACCCAAGAGACTGTAGGAAGAGGACACTTGATCCCTTGCTGCAGTCTCTGGATTGAGCAGAGGCGATCGAGCGTCGTGGGACCTTCGTTGTGGACTACGTCGGAGGTGATCGAGGTTCGTGGGACCTTCGTTGTTGACTATGTCGGATCTTTATAATAAAGATGGAGTCTGAATTTTGTGGGGTTTTTTAAATAAAAAGATTTTTCTGTGTGGTGTATTTTTTTTGACTATTTACTAGAGGTTCCTAATGGCCGGGTCTAACATTGGCCCGACATTATGAATCTCGGGCTTAGTGCCAGCTGCCAATAAAAAAGCTGGCATTAACCCCTTTATTACCCGGTTTGCCACCGGCACCAGTGCTACTGGAAGAGTCTGGGTACAGCACCAGAAAATAGCGCTTCAATGAATGCGCCATTTTCTGGGGCGGCTGCTGGCTGCAATTTGCAGCATGGAGGGCCCAGAATGCTTGGGCCTCTCCATGCTGCGGATTCCAGCCCCCAGCTGCCTAGTTGTACCTGGCTGGACCAAAAATATGGCGGAGCCCCACATCATTTTTTTTTTCCTAGAATTAGTCCTAGAAAAAAAATAAAAATGGGCTTCGCTGTATTTTGGTTGCCAGCCAGGTACAACCATTTCTTGCAAGTTGTGGCTGGCATGCAAAATATTTCCATTCATTTTCCGTAGGTTGAGCAGTCAAATGCGTAACCAAAATGTTGTGGGCCCCCACCAGTGCAAATTGCAACCCACAGCCACCCCAGAAAGTAGTGCATTCATTAGAGGTGCAATTTTCTGGTGCTGTACCCCAACTCTTTCAGTTGCCCTTGTGCTGGTGGCACGCACACAGGCGCTCTCCATAAAAGCGACATGGTGTCTGCTAACAAGTTGAATGGAAAATTAGCTCCAATTGTTTGTGGACACCATGTCACGTATGGAGAGCCCCTGTGTGCCTAAACATTGAAGCTCCCTCACAAGTGACCCCATTTTGGAAACTAGACCCCCCAGGGAACTTATCTAGATGGGTGGTGAGCACTTTAAACCCCCAGATGTTTTACAAATTGATTCGTAATCATGAAAAAGTACTTTTTTCATTTTCTCAGAAGTGAAGGAGCGCCATTTCACTTTTTGATTGGAAAATTAGCTCCAAAAGTCAGTATCTGTGTACTCTGGAGAAATTGCCCAACAAATTTTAAGATCCATTTTATCCTGTTGCCCATGTGAAAATGAAAGAATTAAGGCTAAAAGAACATTTTTGTTAGAACAATTAAAGTGTCAATTTTTTCCATCCACGTTGCTTTAGTTCCTGTGAAGCACCTGAAGGGTTAATAATCTTGAATGTTGTTTTGAGTAGCTTGAGGGGTGCAATTTTTGGAGGGATGTAGTTTTTGAGTGTTTTCCGTCATGTACGCCCCTCAAACGGACTTCAAATGTGATGTGGTCACTAAAAAAATGGTTTTGTAAACTTTCCTGGAAAAATGAAAAATTGCTGTTGAACTTTGAACCATTATAACTTCCTCCCCAAATTTTTTTTTTTTTTTTACAAAATTGTGCTGATGTAAAGTAGACATGTGGGAAATGTTATTTATTAGCTACTTTGTGTCACAGGGCAATTGGGAAAAGCCAGGTAAAGCACCAGGATTTGGCCTTCAGCCGTGTGCTTCATCTTGGCTTGAAATCAAAATTGAGGGGGACCCCATGCCGATTTTTAAATATTTATTAAAAAAGCCTAACCCCTTCACCCCTGGGTGATTTTCCAGTTTTCGTTTTTCTCTCCCCTTCTTCCAAGAGCCATAACTTTTTTATTTTTCCGTCAATATAGACATATGAGGGCTTATTTTTTGCAGGACGAATTGTACTTTTGATTGACATAATTTATTTTACAATATCGTGTACTGAAAAACAGGAAAAAAATTCCAAGTGTGGTGAAATTGCAAAAAAAATGCAATTACACAATTTTTATTCCTCATGTTCACTATATGGTAAAACTGACGTGTCGTTATGAGTTCATAGATACCAAACATGTATACTTTCACATTTATCTAAGTGTTGAAAAAAATTGAGAAGTTTTTAAAGAAAAAGGATTGCACTTTCAGCGCTATTTTCTGCGACCGTAGTGCTCTCGTTTTTTGGGATCTGGGTCTATGTCATGGCTTAGTTTTTAAATCTTGAACTGATGTTTCTAGTGATACCATTTTTAGGTAGAAGCACTGTTTTGATTGCCTGTTATGGCATTTTATTGTAATGTTGTGACGACCAAAAGACCTAATTTTGGCGTGTGGACTCTTTTTCTGTTATACAGTTCACAGATCTAATTAATTGATTTTATATTTTGATCGGGCATTTCTGAACACTGCAATAGCAAATATGGTGTTTTTTTAATAGTTTTATGTTTAATGGAGCAAAATGGAGGTGATTTCAAGTTGTTTTTTTTTCATATTTTTTAAAACTTTTTTTAACTTTATTTTACATGGCACCTAAGTGTGATCAGTTGTGTTCTGCACAGAGAGGCAAAAGCATCTAGCTGCACAGCACAAATGATCACTTACTGCTGGTGAAGTCACCTGGGCATCACCGGCAGAAAGTAATTCATAACAGCATCCGGGGTCATCAGCTGACCCCACGCTGTCATGAGAATGAATCGAGGCCCCTTGATTACACCACGGGGCCAGCGGGGAACAGTGCGATCCCTAAGTGGTTCTTTGGATCATGCTGTCAGTGATTGACCCATATAGTTGGCAGTGCCAATCGGATCACTGATACAATCGGTGGTGTTAGCTACACGTCAGCTAATCATATTAGCTTGACATGTGTGGGGATGACGCAAGCTCAGCACATGAGCTTGCAAAAGAGTGGGAACATGGCCAAGGACATACATATATGTCCTTGATTGTGAAAAGGTTAAATGGCATACGTTCCCCCATATTGTGATACACAGGCAATATAAAGGACATAGCTGTGTGTTTCATCTGTGGTGGGGGTCACAAATACGGGGGACCCCACATAGTTTTTTTTTTTATTTATTTTTACCCTGATATCACACCTGTTTGGTAGCGCACTCAGACTACGAACAATCACAGATGCTGTCACAGAGGTGGGCAGGAAAAGCAGAGGAAAATTAATAAGGTTTAATGAGCGGACCTGCAAGCAGTATGAGAGAAGCGCTGAAGCTGGTAAGCATGATTTAACTGCTTTTCATACCCATTTTTCTTCCTGTTACAACCCCTAGCCGAACTCAAACAGTAACACAGACTCCCTGAATAGTCCGTGTTCAGGGTCTGTGGATAGACACTAGGTGTCCGGTGCGTACCCCAAACATTATATTTTGGCTTCACCCATCCCTGCTCATAACCTCTTTAAATAAATTCCTTTAGGGGTGTAGTCTCACTTATGGAGAGTTTACATTTTTAGGCACATCAGGGGCTCTGCAAACATTACATGGTGTCCACTATCTATTCCAGCCAATTTTGCTCTCTAAAAGTCAAATAGCCCCCTTCTGTTCAGAGCCTTGTCAGGCAGCCAAACAGTAGTTTTTCACCACATATTGGATCTCGATGGACTCAGGAGAAATTGCACAACCAGTTGTATGATCCATTTTTGCCTTTGGGGCTAAAGGAAATTTTTTCAGGGGAAAAGTAAAATTTTCATTTTTTTCTTTCCACATTGCTTTAATTCCTGTGACGCATGTAAAGGTTAGCACTTGGCACCATTTCAAAAACTTTACACCTCACTTTTCGGTATTTTCTCAAAGTCACTTCAAATGTAATGTGGTCCCTAAACATTTTTGTACATTTTCTTGGAAAAATGAGAACTTGCGGATAAACTTTTAACCATTTTAACTTCGTAAGAAAAAAAACCTGTTTAAAAAAATTGTGCTGATGTACAGTAGAAATTTGGTAATTGTTACTTATTAATGATATTTTTGTGATATAACAATCTGGTTTAAGGGTATAAAAATTAAAAGTTAAAAATTTGCAACATTTTCAAATTTTTTTGCCACATTTTTGATGTTTTCATAAATGTAGACAAATCATATTAGCCAAAATTTACCACTAACATGAAGTACAATGTGTCATGACAAAAAAAAATCTCTTTGATATGTTAAAGCATTTCAAAGTGACACTGGTCAGAAATGTAAAATTTGGCTTGATCAAGAAGGTGAAAACAGGCTAGTGTGTGAATTGATTAACTTTCTGCTACCCTGTACAATTCAGTAAACTGACGGACACATTTACTGCCATTTTGCTGAATTCACTTGGAACAAATTACAAAAAAATCTATATTCCAGAAAATATAGATTTTAGTAAGATTCCAGTAGAAATAAATTCAACTCAAATATGCCCTTTTCTAGTGCTAACCTTCCTTTCCCTGTTAAAGTAGAATTGCACATTGTAGTATCTCTTGTGGATGAAATACACTACAATTAGCTGGACATCATGTAACAAAAGGGATCATTTCCATTATACTGTAGTTTGGCCATCTAGAAGCTATTTACATAGGCATTTGCATTCTCCAATTTCTGTAGGGCGTCATCCACTAAAGCTGCACACTGGGGTCATAACATTGCTATTCCAATTTTACTGTGTATGACTGGTATTGACTGTTTTTTGCTTTCTATTTAGAATATGAAGAGTTGTGAAATTCAAGAACAGTGGCTTACAGATCTACAGTACTGCTTCAATGTCTATCTTACAAAACAGATCCAAGAGTAAGATGGAGATCCTTATTTGTTTTGTTTTAAGAATATTGGATTCTTGTTTCACATTGTGATGAAAAATGTCTTAAATAAAATAAACTGTGAAGAACTGAATATGTTTGATACATCCTGGATTTAAAAATGTCTATTATTTGATCATTTTTTCTGTTTAAATAGATTTAATGTTCTAGTGGTTTTTTTTTCCAAATCAACATGTTTTTTATGCTTTTTATCATATATGCACATTTTATTGGTACATATTGAAACTGTCATTTAAAGTAAATACACTTTTCAACACGTTAAATGGGTATTGAATGGCACATGAATCCATATAGTATTTGGTGCTAACTTTTAGTAATGAACCAAGATCTAGATTGCCATATTAAATGCATTTTCAATAAAAGTTGCTTTTGTACAAAATGCTTTAGTGGATTTCTACAGTTTTGACCATCACCAAGCATGTTCATAGCGGTTTCTTGCTTCAGCGCTGCTCAAATCAAATTGTAGTGGTTGTTTCCAGGTACTAGATTGTGGATTGTATTCTTTTCCATAAAAGCTGTGGCTATTACACTTTGATCAGAGCTGGGCTGCAAGTGTTTACTGAGAATATCCAGTGCAAAAAAACAAAACAAAACGCTAGTCAGTAGGGGTAGCGGTTGTCAGATCCGAATTTGGTGCCCTATTCTGCAGATCCAGAAATATTTGGACAGTGACTGATTTTTCGGAACTTAGGTTCTGCATGCCACTATTTTTCATCTAAAATAAATCCACGAATATGTGATTGAAATGTATACTTTTTGATTTAATTAAGTAGGTTGAACAAAAATATTCTGTTAATCGCTTTGGAATGGCAAGTCACTATTTTTCTACAAAGACTCTCATTTTCAAGTGTTGAAACGTAATTGGACAAATTTACTTACTCGTAAAGAAAGTGGTAATTTTTAAACTTTGTCAAGAATCCTTTCCAGACAATGACTGCCCCTGAAGTCTAGAAACCATGGATGTAACCAAACACCGGTGCTGTCCTCCTTTATTATGCTTTGCTAGGCCTTGCATCTGACTTCACTCGTTGCTTATTTAATGGTCTTTCTGCCCTAAATTTTGTCTTAAGCAAGTGAAAAGCATGCTTGATGGGTTTGAGATCTGGTGATTGACTTGGCCATTGCAGAATATGGGAGCCATGTTTTCTAATGAAGAGCTATTTATATTTTTAAAAGAATTTTTGGATAAAATAAAGTTGAAATATCTACGGTAGTATTTTTAATTATCTCACGCTGAGACACTAAAAAAAACAAAAAAAAAACTTGCTGTCTAATTAACCTTTCTGCATTATGTTTAATCTGATAAACACCAAAATGTGTGACTCCAGCCGTTGTTCAAAATGGGCATCGGCATGGCGGTCTCCTGGTCTTGGTCCCTCACTCCTGATGTATGTTTCACACCAAGGCTGGAGACACACTGGCATGTGACTCACACAAGTGCAATGTGAGGAAATTATGCATGCAAGACAAACAGCTCAGATCTGCAAGTTTTTGTTCAGCCATTTAGATTCATGCAGTTGTATACACATTTACTATTAATCTAACCATTGTCATATTCATTGTACTTATCATGATTATTAATCAATTCTATATTACATAATATGACATGATTACATTTTCTGGTTAGGCTTATTTATTTATTCGGATGTATTTATTATAGACCAGAATTATCTGCCTTTTCTTTTTCTGTACTTGTGCTGTTTTGATTATCTATTAGTGATGAGTGAATCTGCTCGTCACTATTCAGTACTCGCTTGGATATCACAGTACTAGGTACTCGTCGAGTTTATGTGCTCGCCTCACAAGATTAGAGTGTCTCGCCTAGCATGTTTGGTGCCTGATTTTCAGCCACTAAACATGCTGGGCTTGCTTGCCAATCACAGTACTGCTGTAGCCATGTTGCTTGTGTCATTACTGTGATTGGTTGGCCACCCAGCAACACAGGGTCTATATAATCCCTGCCGCCACCATCTTTCATACATTGCTTATGGAAACAGCATAGTGAGAGCGTAGGGACAGAGCAAGCAGCGTGTAAGGAGTGTTTCTGCTATCCAAATATGACACAACAGCTCCTTTAAGAGCTACATTGAGTCTATACTAGATCAGAATAGTGTAAGGAGAGTTTGTGAAGCAGGGACAGACAAAATAGAGTAGTGTTCCAGGATCTCCATATTAGAACAACACATTGAATACTATATAATAGAGTAGTTGCCTTTTCTTGTGGCATTTAAAAGCACTGTGCCTTTTGGGCCCTGTAATTTTTGGGGTCACATTTTTCTTTGCCTGTGCTAAAAAGTCCCAAATATTAATAGGGACCTAGTGAGCTATTCAAACACTGTCAAATAATACAGTACTACCATGTTTTGTTGTCGTGTAAAAACTGTGACCTCTGCACCCTAAGTTTGGGGTTACATTTTTCTTGCCACCTGAAGTATATACCGATATATAAGCAAGAGAGAAACAGGAGTTGAAAAACTGATTTTAGTTTATTTTTGCATAGATATATAGAGTAAAAGGCACATAGAGAGCAATTGATACAAGAGAGAAAACTGTGCTGGAGCTTACATGGTGCAAAAGGTAAAGAAAGGAGTAAAAAGCAGTTGTACAACACAAAGACTCAAAGCACAACAATTCAGTAAGTAAAAGGGGTGTAACAATGTTCTTATCACAAGAGTTATGACCACAAATTGCAGACAGAATCCACAAAATTGCAGAAATTAAACTACATGTAGTTAATTGAAGCATGAGGAGCTACACCAATATCACACTTTAGGCCGGACGCCGACGCATGCGCGGTTTGATGCGCCCAGCCTCCCAAGGAACCACCTCTTGCTATGTCAGTAGTCAACTGCACAGGTGCGGAATCAGGATGCGTCACTGAATTCCCTCGCATGCGCAGTGGCCAGGTCCAATGTTTGGGCAGGTGGGGCGGAGCAAGCATCGTCACACATGGTAGTGGCGTTCTGTGATATTGTGGAGGGGAGAGCAGACGGGAGTCTATATACAGAAACGGTATAAGGCACAGAAACAAAGCCAGGCGCTGCCGATGTTGATGGATGTGCGGTCTTTCCTTTGTAAGAAATCTTCTTGCATCCCTCCATAATAAATCCACATCCATCAAACAAGGTGATCATGGCATAAAGGTTCCCATACTAGGGAGAAGATCACTGCAGAGCAAAATGACAAGGGCGTCAGTACAGATAAAATATAAAAGAACAATAAAAGCAAGAAATATTACAAGCAAAGGGTTGGACAGCTGTGGTGTAAAACACTCACAAAAAGGAAGCGAAGCTAAGGGACTCATTAAGGGCTCGACACAGGAAGGCATTGAAGGAGTTAGAAAATCAAGGATGATGATGTCTACAAACCGGTGGACAAGGGGGTAATATCATCATTTGGCCTACTAGCCTCTATGAAAAATAGGCGATATACCAGCTTCATGACCTTGACACTTATATTAGATTGACGCTAATTCCCTCGATGAGTTTTTGAGGAAATTACAGGGTATTCTGGGGAGGGCCTTTTAGGAAGGGATCATCACTAAAAACGTCCTGGAGGGTTTGACTGTGAGGTGTGCAAAAGTCCCCACATTTTATCTCCTTCCCAAGGTCCACAAAGATACTGTCTGTCCGCTGGGCTGTCTGGATTGGAGAGTATGTGTGAACCCATTTGTAGATTTATAGATTACTACTTATAACCATTGGTGGAGACACTGCACTCCTTTGTGAAGGACACAACAGATGTGCTCAATAGGATCGATGGCATCTTTGTGGACTCTGACATGCTAATTGTGACAGCAGACGTTGAAAGTCTTTATCCAGTAAAAGGAAGAGACGGCACTCATCGGTAAGATGCTGTGCTTTTTATTCAGGTTTGCGGCTTTATACTATGATAAGCCGCAAACCTGAATAAAAAGCACAGCATCATACCGGTGAGTGCCGTCTCTTCCTTTTACTGGATAAATGCTATTTGTGGACTTTGCGACTGAGCACCCATTGGGCTTGGGCTCGTTGCTCCATCTCGTTCCACCCGGAAGCTGTTACACTATACCGGTGCCCCATTCCTTATTCAAATTGCTCGTTCAAAGTCTTTATACTTGTATCGAGCATGAGGATGGGGTCAGGGCCACTAAATTCTTCCTCGGTATGAGTAATGGGGATGGCCACCTTTGTGAACTTATAGTCAAGTTGCTCCGCTTTACTTTAATGCACAACTTCTTCACCTTTAAGGATGTCTTCTACCTCCAGAAGTGCAGGACTGCCATGGGTATGTATGCCAACCTTTTTCTGGGATTCTGTTAGGTTGACAATATATACAATATACAACATTGCCCTTGGAGCAAGATATATGGTGGAGGATGTTATACACCCAAAGTCATCAGAGGTAGAGAAAGCATTGGACATTGCTGCATGCCACACAGTGGCCACATGGGAAGCAGCCCAGAGTAGGACCCCTGGACCCTGCCCGGACACTGGACATGGCCACTGCGTATGTGCTGGAATTCGGTGATGCTTTCCAGTCCCGCACCTGTGCAGTTGACTGCTGACGTAGCAAGAGGCGGTTTCTTCGGGAGGTCGGACGCATCGAACCACACATGCACCGGCTTCTGGCCTTTCTTCAAGGCAGCAATGAGTGAGATGGGTATTTAAGGAGCTTGTAATACAGTCGGATAGCACAGGCAGCATTTTTTTCTGGGAGACCTGGTACTCTGTAGCCCCTGAGGAATTGGACCCTTTGGGGTCTATAAAACAGCTGTAGGTTATTTTTAACACAGGGGTTCTCCATTATGTGTGGGTTACTGCAATAATGGGTATGTGCAATAGGTTTTATATCGTGTGGAGGGCCGTTTTCAGCGACCCCTCATTTCTTTAAAGGGTAAATTTGTTGGCTCAGAGTCGAGCCCAAAGTGTGATACTGGTGTAACTCCTTATGCTTAAATTATCTATATGTAGTTTAATTTCTGCAATATGTGATCATAACTCATGTGATAAGAACATTGTTATACCCCTTTACTGAATTGTTGTGCTTTGATTCTTTGTGTTGTACAACGGCTTTTTACTCCTTTGTTTTGATGTTTCTTTACCATGTAAGTTCCCACACAGTTTTCTTTATTGTACCAATTGCTCTCTATGTTCATGTTACCATGTATAACTATGCAAAAGTAAACTAAAAATTTGTTTTTCAACTCCTGTTTCTCTCTTGCTGACATTTCAATAGAGTTGTTGTGGCGGGAGTTGTGCTAATTTAACAGCCATTCCTGCGTTGTTATGGCTATGAAGTTTCAGGTATAAGTTTAAGTATTGTCCTAAACACTCATATTAAACAGAATCACAAAGTTCCAGGACTTTTGTGCTAAGTCCTGGACCTTTTTTTTTTTATTATTATATTTTTGAACAGTTATAAAAAGAAGGAATGGATCGACAGGTTCATTATGATTCACAATTAATTGCACAAGATGTAAAAACAATTGTAACAATAGTACTTATGGAGTATCACACTTGCACCTGGGGAAGAAGAGAAGAAAAACAGGTCGAGTATTAAACAATCCTCTCAATTGGGATAAGGTGAAAGTTGGGGATGAGAATCAAAAAACAAGGGGAGAAAAAACAGGGTAGGGTATACTCTCCAAGTTAAGGCTCTCAAAGAGTCAACCAAGTGTCCGGGCTGGTCTGAATCTTTACCTGTAATAAATGTAACAATCTTTTATATCTATATGAAACAAGTGGACTTTCTATGCATAAATTACAAAGTACTCAGAATAATTTTCTAACATCTGGCCACATGCTCCATCTCTGTTGAATTTTTTACCTTTTGGAAACATCCCGTGCCAGAATCAGTTCATACAAGAAAAATGAGTCCATTCTTTGCCAGATGTCCTCTAATGTTGGGACTGTGCGTGACCTCCATTTGGAAGCGAGAGCTTGTCTTGCAGCAATTAGTATATAAGAAAATAGCCATCTATTAGCATAAGGGATTTTAGTAATACCTATGTTTAATAGAGCCAGCACTGGGTCCAGCGTGACACTGCCACCAGCACAAATCCAAAATATATTTTCCCAAAAGTTACTTATTTTACAACAGGACCACCACGGGTGCAAACGTGTGCCTATTTCACCGCAATTCTTCCAACAATGGTGGGAACTTCCTTGGGTCAAATGAGATTATGCGATTGGGGGTAAGTACCATCGGAGTAAATTTTTTTTTTTTAGATTTCCAATTGGTTTATGCATGAAAAACGTTTAATGGACCATGACATGGCTAACTGCCATTGTTCTTGGGTAAAGGATGTGCCCAGATCATTTTCCCATTTGACCACACATGGAAGCTTATTTTGGTCTTGGGGAGAACTTAGATAAGTGACTGAAACCCCTCTTGTAAATCCTTTTTTCCGCAAAATAAAGTGTTGAATTGGAGAAGGAGCTACAGTGCCTTGTGAAAGTATTTGGCCCTGCTTTACCACGTCAGAGTGACAGGGCAGATACGCCCTTACTTACGTAGTTCTCACTAATATACAAATTAGGCACACTGAATACAGTTTTATGGTAAAACAATAATGTAACAATTTATTAAGATTACATCAGGATAATGCTCAAATATGGAATGGCAGATATAATATTAGAAAAACTCACCAAAATTGGTCGCTTTTTTTACCCCTTGCATCTAGCAGGTGGCTGCAGATTCCCCAGGAGGTAGCACATGTGTCTAGACACCGGTACACAGACCCCTGCAACCTATAACATGGGGCGGTTTGTAGCAACCAGCGACCATCCATGTATGCAAGGAGAGGCTGGTGGTGAATGCAGACACATGGACACCATTAGGCCCCTGCCACACTCAGGTGTTACATAGTGTCTGAGCAGCCTATTGGTGACGCCTCCTATTAGACTGGGCGGCTGTTCAGCACTGATACATGCATCACAGTGACAGACGCCCCCTAGAGGAAAACAACCTCAACTGCAAAAGATAAAAAGATGCACTACATAAAAAATATGTACAAACACACAAAGACAAAAATAAAAAAAGCGACCAATTTTGGTGAGTTTTTCTATTTTGATATTTAGTACCTATTCGGTTATTTTTGTCTAAAGCTAAATTATACATGTGTTATACATGTGGCTAGGTACTCGTGAGTGTAAGGGCCCTTGACGGTGGGTCACGAGCTTACGATATTCTGGCGCCATAATACCAACTGACACCTTACATCCTTATCTTTAGTGTCAACCTGCATCTTTTTATCTTTTGCAGTTGAGGTTGTTTTCCTCTAGGGGGCGTCTGTCACTGTGATGCATGTATCAGTGCTGAACAGCCCGCCCAGTCTAATAGGAGGCGTCACCAATAGGCTGCTCAGACACTATGTAACACCTGAGTGTGGCAGGGGCCTAATGGTGTCCATGTGTCTGCATTCACCACCAGCCTCTCCTTGCATACATGGATGGTCGCTGGTTGCTACAAACCGCCCCCATGTTATAGGTTGCAGGGGTCTGTGTACCGGTGTCTAGACACATGTGCTACCTCCTGGGGAATCTGCAGCCACCTGCTAGATGCAAGGGGTAAAAAAAGCGACCAATTTTGGTGAGTTTTTCTATTTTGATATTTAGTACCTATTCGGTTATTTTTGTCTAAAGCTAAATTATACATGTGTTATACATGTGGCTAGGTACTCGTGAGTGTAAGGGCCCTTGACGGTGGGTCACGAGCTTACGATATTCTGGCGCCATAATACCAACTGACACCTTACATCCTTATCTTTAGTGTCAACCTGCATCTTTTTATCTTTTGCAGTTGAGGTTGTTTTCCTCTAGGGGGCGTCTGTCACTGTGATGCATGTATCAGTGCTGAACAGCCCGCCCAGTCTAATAGGAGGCGTCACCAATAGGCTGCTCAGACACTATGTAACACCTGAGTGTGGCAGGGGCCTAATGGTGTCCATGTGTCTGCATTCACCACCAGCCTCTCCTTGCATACATGGATGGTCGCTGGTTGCTACAAACCGCCCCCATGTTATAGGTTGCAGGGGTCTGTGTACCGGTGTCTAGACACATGTGCTACCTCCTGGGGGAATCTGCAGCCACCTGCTAGATGCAAGGGGTAAAAAAAGCGACCAATTTTGGTGAGTTTTTCTATTTTGATATTTAGTACCTATTCGGTTATTTTTGTCTAAAGCAGATATAATATTACCCTGTTCCTATAATTCAGTTCATGCAAATCATACAATTAAGGTGAATCATAGTATATGGAGAAATATGCATCAATACATACCAAGTATTGTAACATCACTTCTCTACCGGAGGGACCACAGTGTCAGTGAGAAGGAAATACTCTGGTCTTGTCATCACAGAAACCGTGCATCCACAATACCTTCTGGAATGTCCCTACCTTGCTGAACTGGGCCCCCTTTTTTTATACACAGCTCCTACATCCTCCCCTAACACATCTTGTGCAATATGTTTAGGCCAGATCATCAGTATCTTGCAATTGCGCAGTAGGTTGTTGTTCTTTGACATGGGCCCAGTGCTTACTGATAACAACCACCTAGGTCTGTTTGCACAGACTCAAGGTTTCTTTGACACTATTATGTCTTCTGACAACAGCACAATGCTTTAAGGTTGTTTGTTACTGATTACAACAACCTTAGGAATGTTTTAGAACATTTCAAGGTTCTCCAATATGTTGCTTGTCACAAAGTTAAATCTTCATGATCATAGCATAACGCTCTAAGATGGTAGCATATGGACATCATGACCTCCATAATCACCTATTCTGAAAACTGGATACCTATCGTAACTAAGTCACGAACTCATACTTGTCTCATTTGTATCACAATCGGTGCTTGATTATTTTTTTTCCCACATTTAGATTTTTATTAGAGTTTGCAATTTAAACAAAGCATACAGTATGACGCCGACATCAGGTGCATGTAACTTAGCAACATCCTATAATCTACAAAAATACACATACAGTGCAAATTCAGGGATGAGGAAAGGAAGGGGGGGTAGAAGGGAACTAGGGAAAGAGAGTTGGGGACAAGGAAGGGTATAGGCAACTACTTGCAGGACTCGATAAACCTGAGCAATATGAACAGATGATAAAGGGACAATAGATTACTATATAGTACCGTGAAGATGATTTCAAGCAGAGCGTACAATGACTCGAGTGGGGTTAGAAACCGTATTGTATGGTGAGAGGATCCAAGGATCCCACCAATCTAGGACCCTGGTCCGTCTCTTCAAACTGTGAGCAAGAATCAGTTCAGACTGGAAATGAGAATTAAGGCAGGCGAATCGTTCTTCTCTGTTGGGAAGAGTGGGGAGTCTCCAATGTTGTGCAATACAGAAACGTGCTGCAGTGAGGGTGTTCGACAAGATCGGCTGGAATGTTCAGGGCCAATCCTCTAGTCCCAGAGCCAACAGAGCCAAAGCAGGAGTCAGGGTGATCTGGATACCCATGTGTTCAATGATCAGAGCCTCCACAATCATCCAGAAGCAGTTAACACGAGGGCACTGCTACCATACATGTTTGGGTCGGAAGAAGCTTTAGAAAAGCGTGCCAATTTTCCAGGTGATAAATACCAGTCTAGGTGTAGTTTTTTAATTTGTTCAACATGGTTGATGCACCTAGAGAACTTGGATGTATGGGTGGATGCCTATGCCATTGTTCCACTGTTGCCTCAAAGGACAACCGCTCCTCCCATTTCAGCATATGAGGGAGCTTCCGATCACTTCTGGCATCCATTAAGGCCCTGTACAGGATAGCCACCCCATGGTCGGAGAGAGCAGCTGCCTTAAAGTACCTCTGCACCAACCCGTCACAAGCGCCAAGATCAACCTCAGGGAGGGTCAATGTGCGTAGAAAATGTCTCACCTGTAAGAAGCAGTAAAAGGACGTACGGGGCAAATCAAAAGAGCTGGAAAGATCAGCGAAGGACCTCACACCTGCATTTTCCCTGATTTGCTGGAGTAATGTCAGGCCCCTAACCCGCCACGGCAAGAGAGAGAGGGATCCCACGGAGAGTTCCACAGCTTGGAGGGAGATAGAGCGATACAGAAAGGGGACCAGATCAGCAGAGAGTCGATTCCAGACTCGAAGAAGGGCTATCATAGTTTTCAACATAGTCCCATTCCTGTATGGCTGAAGCAAATTCATCTCCAATAGAAGCCTGGTGGAGCCTCTTGGAGCCAGCGAAGGTTCTATGTGCATCCACAGGGGGATTGGGGTGTCCAACCACCAAAGCTTGGCTGCTATCAGGTGTACTGCGGAATAATAGGTGGATATATCTGGTAGACCCAGCCCGCCCCGTCCCATAGGTAGAGTGAGGATTCTCATACTCACTCTGTGGGAGTTTTTTCCCCAAATAAAGTGTCCCAAACTGGCTTGGAGAGAGTCAAGTAGTTTCTGGGGGAAGAAAAGAGGGAGGCATCTGAGGATGTATAAGATCTTAGGGAAATACGTCATTTTAACCGTCAGCATACGAGCCATCCTTGATAGGTTCAGGGCTGCGTGGGACTCCAAACCAGCTCTAACATGTTTGTGAAGAATATCGTAGTTTAGTTGCACTATGTTATTGGTACGCGTTATTTGAATTCCCAAATAGGTGACCAGACGAAAGGGAACAAAGACTGGAGCTGAAGCTGGTCAGACAGGGGAACGTTCACTGGGTACAACATGGACTTGGAGGGGTTCAACTTGTAGTATGAGGCATTAGAGAACTCATTGAGAACCTCCATTATCCTCAGGATCGTCTTCATAATATCGGAGCAGACGTAAAGGCCGATTTTGTGGTCAATTGCACCTACTCAAAGACCCTTGATTGACGGGTCTGTCCTCGCTCTCTCTGCCAAAGGTTCCATAACCAAAGCAAAAATCAGTGGAGAGAGGGGACATCCCTGGCGAGTTCCGTTCAAGACCTCATAGGTCGGCGACAGGAACCCAGACGCTCGAACCCTTGCGTTAGGGAAGGTGTACAATGCAATCACCGACGTTTTGAAGTCCCCCTCCAGTCCAAACTTGCTCAAATTCGCATCGTACCCCCAGTGCACTGTGTCAAAAGCTTTTTCAGCATCTAGAGAGAGGAGTGCACTGGGGGTATGGTTCCTCTCCATCAGCTCCAAGAGATTCACCAGTCGCCTGGTGCCGTCAGATGCCTGCCGGCCTGGAATGAGGCCACTTGGTCCAGGCCCACAAGGACGGGAGCACCTGCATAAGTCGTAAGGCTTGCATTTTCGCATAAATTTTCAGGTCGCAGTTTAACAATGCAATGGGTCTGAAGTCAGTTTGGGATGTTAGATGTTTACCCGGTTTTGGGATCGTAGATATCAGGGCTTCCAGTCCCTCCGGTCCTATACGTCCTGTAGAGCGCCAGTGGTTAAAAAGTCGAAGAAGCTGTAGTGAGAGCAGTGAGGTAAAAGTGGCATAGTATAGGTATAAAAAGCCGTCAAGTCCTGGGGCCGAATGTCGTTTAGTTAATCGGATCGCATTATTCACCTCTATGTCCGTAAAGGGGGAGTTGATGAAATCAACTTGAGTATGCGTCAGTTTAGGGAGTTGGACACGGTCCAAGAACAGCTGTATCGAAGTAGATGAGGGCTGAACTAGTGAACAGGTCGTCACGCAGATTATAAAGCGATGCATAAAACCTTTGAAACTCCTCCGCAATCAAGAGAGGATTCCTTATTTTCTCTCCCCTGTCGGACAAGAGGTGAGGTATTTTAGTCTGCGCTTGCCGTGTTTTGATGTGTCTCGCTAAAAGCGCTCCTGCCCTATCGCCCATCCCATAGAAATTGGCTTTCAGTCGTTTTAGGTTGTGCTCAACCTTAGTGAAGAGGAGGGCTCTTAGGTCCCATCTTGCTCTAGAAAGGTCCTGTGAGACTATCCAAGACATTGTCTGCTTATGGGTTTTTTCTAACGATGCTATCTTAGCTATTAAGGACCTCACGGCTGACTCTCTCTGTCTCTGAATATGTGACGCCATTTGGATGAGAAATCCTCGTAATACAGCCTTGTGGGCCATCCACAGCACCTCTGGATCAGTGTCCCCTGTATCATTTATTTCAAAGTAGGATTGTATGGATCCGAAATATCGGAGGCATTGGAGGGGGCCGTGAGGAGGTACTCATTCAGCTTCCACAAGGCTGTAGGGACGTGTACAGATGAGTCTGTTACCTCGAGATAAACAGGGGCATGATCTGACCAGGTAATGTGTCCGATTGATGCTTCTCGGCACTTGGCAAGGAGGGAGTCGTTCACCAGAATGTAATCCAGGCGACTATACGTTTTAAATCTAGAAGACATATAAGTATAGTCCCTCTCTTCTCTGTGAGAGTAGCGCCAAATGTCGTGCAAGTGGTGGGCTGTGAGTAGGGAATTTAACTCAACACGACACTGTGATGGTGCAGAGCAATCGAGACACTTATCTACTGGGAGGTTGAAGTCCCCTACCAGGATTGTGGGGCCCCTCGTGATGGAGTCCAGCTTGGGTAGAAGAGATCTGAAAAATTTCAACTGACCCGTATTAGGTCCATATATAGATACCAGCGAGTACATTGCATCATTCAGAAGTCCCCTCACCACAAGGTATCTCCCCTGTGGGTCCTGAACCAATTCAATCAACTGAAAGGAAACTGAATAACGCAGGAAAATTGCCACTCCAGCTGTCTTGCTCTCAGCATTTGCAAAAACTGGGTGGGGTATAGGGTTGAAGCCATTCTGTAGTTATCTTTCTGCAAAAGATGGGACTCCTGAATGAATACCACATCGCTGCGTGACTTCTTCAGTTGCTGCCACACCAGAGCCCTCTTCTGAGGGGAGTTCAGCCCGTTAACAATAATGGACATGTATGTGACGCTCATGACGCATCAGCGCAGATACAAGTAGAATGCAATACTTAAACCACAATTTAAATGTATCTAGGTTCAAAAGCTCAGTCTAGTAAAGCAGAGTAGTGAGCTATGGAGTTACACAAAACAAAGGGATGGGGAAGGAGAGACTAGGAAGGATGGTGAGGGTAGGGAAGGGTTTTAGTAAGAGACTTATTTACAAAATCACAAATAGTTTGAACTGAGTATTCCAAAAGCAGATCAGGGACAGCAGACCAGCTGGCAGTCTGATGTAACCCGGTACACTCTGGATACAAATCTAAATCCAGGGGTGTTAACCAAACTCAGATATCACAGGGCAGTGCAAGATTCCTAAAAGGTGGAGTACCACGAACGTACTCATGGGGGCAATCTGTCCCCATAGAGGGAAAAAGAAAAGTATGAAGATCAGGTAGAAAGCCCTGAGAAGGCAAGAGTGAAAGAGGGGTATGAGGGAAAGGGAAAGGGTGTAGTTAGGACTAGAGCAGAGTGTTAATGGTCGAGGACGGGAGAGCAAGAAGAGGGTTAAGATGTGAGAGAGAAGGAAAAAAGTGTAAAGTAAAGTATCAAGAGTCAAGAGAGGGAAGGATTGTAAGAAGTACAGGGATGAGAGGTAGGACCAAGAAGTTAGAGAATGCAGTAAAAGACAGTAAGGCAATAGAAGGATTGAAGGGGAATGTATCCAGGAATAGAGGAATCACAAGGCACCAACATCGAATAGGATAGCTAGGCTCCCATCTCTTCTCACTCAGGGTCCAGTCGGCGTGCTGTTAAGCCGTCGGGCGAAGCAGGGTCAGAGGCAGTATCAGACAGAGTGGATCTGGGCTGTATCAGTCCTCACTTGCGCATCAGGACTTCTGCTTGCTGCGGGGTGAGGCATGTATGGATGGCATTATCCTTCTTGATAAGTAGTTTCATGGGGAACCCCCACCTGTACTCAATTTGCTTGTCCCTCAGGGTGCTTGTAACAAGGTTAAATGCACGCCTCCGGGCTAGGGTGCCCACCGAAAGGTCTGGGTATACAGCAATGCTCCTGAAAGTGTCTGGGAGGTCAGGATTAGACCGCAGGGCCCTGAGAAAATTCTCCTTGACCTCAAAGAAATGCACCCTGGCAAGCACATCATGTGGGAGTGCAGGATCTAGCACTGGTGGTCTAGGCAGTCTATGTATCCTGTCTATGATGATCTCCTCAGGCTGCAGGCTGGGGAGTACTGCTGCAATGAACCTCTGGAGGAGGCTTCTAAGTTTCCCTGTGGGCACATTATCTGGGATCCTCCGAAGCTTAACATTGTTTCTGCGGGATCTATCTTCCAGATCCTGCGTTTTGAGGGTTTCTGTCCAGCTTATCCTCCAGGGCAGCATGAGCATTAAGCAGTTGATTGTGATTATACAAGCTCTCCCATTTTTTGTTCAAGTTGAGTAGTGCGAGAGTTAAGTTTAGTCACCTCCCCCCACAGCCCCGCCATCATACCTCTCATATCGTCCTGGAGTGCTGTCCGGAGGCCAGCCAGAAGGTCTCTCATTGCAGCCTGTATCAGAGGAGGCTCAGGAGAGATGTTAGTGCCTGAGGAGGAGGTGTAATCCAGGGATGCTGTGGATCCTCGGAGTGATGCACGTGTGGAACATGGTGGAGAGGGAGGCGGCGCCATGTTGGAGCCCAGTGTATCTGCGGAGGAGGCCTGAGGGAAGAAATCTGCCACACTGCGGGGGTACACGTTTCAGAGGTCGAATCCTGCCCATCTGATGCCCAGCACCACCAGGAGTAAGTGGAGGGTGTCGATGCCGGGTGGGAGTCGCTGTATGCTGAGTATTGCCGCTTTAGGTGCCTGTGTTCCTCGGAGGTCCCGAGTTAAGCAGCCGTGCTTCTCAAGCATCAGGCCATGCCCCCGGTCCTTGATTATTGATGTCATGCATGACCATTGCTACATGAAATCATCAAAACATCTTGGTCTCCCTTCTCTCTGAGCATCATACTATTATTGAACACAAGACTTCCCTGTTCAAGCAACATAAATATTCATTATCTGTGAGGTTTATTTTTCCTATTGTTTTTGTAATTTTTTCCAGCACATGTCTAAGAATACACCACACAACTCTTACCTCTATATATATTAGAATACCACACAAAATAAGTTGGAAACCTCCTTGTAGAATTCCTATCACCCACCCCCCAATTCCTTTAAACCAATTGGCAGGGTTTAGAAAAGAGAAAGTATTGAGTATATCCATTATATGGAAAATTTGCTCATCTTATCTGTAGATTCTACCAATTTATCCCACATCTGCATAATCATTGGATATACAAATAAGAGTATGACAATTTTATTTGCAGTACCCATTTGCACCACATGGGGTCGTCCTGACTCCTGAGGTCTATTATCTGCTGCTCTTTTGAATATCATGTGTTTTGCTAATATCTTGGTATCTGAGAATAGAGTACAATAAAGGTAGCAGGGATTAACCGAGCTAATGTACACGTCCCTTGGATTCCCACAGGAAGCCATTTATATGCATTTTCCCCACATACCCAATACATGTTATGTGGAAGATCTCACAAGGCTGAATGTTGCAATACTGCAATACTAATTGATGAACTAAATCAATTGTAAACACTGACATTAGATAATACACACCAACTAGGACTTTGTCCAATAAGACTACAATACCCCACATCTGGATTACCACAAGTTTCTTGTCCTGGCATATATTCGGATGACTCAATACACATCAAATTCCCTCGTATATTACTCCAAGATTCAGTAGTCCCATTCATAAACATGTTAGCAGATGTCCATGAATTATTGTGAACAAATCTTTTCAGCAATATAGGTTTAAAAGCATCCACCGTATCTAAGGTTGATTTGAAACTTATTTGTAGGTTGTCTGAGGGTACAGTTCTCAATTTAGTCAATCCTACTGTATTTTCTTGGTACCCATGATCCACCTTTGAACACCAAGTTTTTGTTGGTTCCGCTCATATTTCCTTGCCACCAAGGAAGGTTTACCCATCCTACAATAGGTATCCACAGGGATAGCTAGGAAAGGAATACTGGTGGCTGTTACCGGAGAATGGGTACATATCCAGCAAACCGTATGTTGACTGCTGTTCAATGCCTCAAAAATCACTTGATGTTTTAAGAATCGATTGGCCGTTGGATCCTCCTGGTAGAAATTCTTCATCCCTCCACAAAAGGGAATACCAGGACCCATAGCCACCACATCTCATACTTCATTTTCTAGATTGGCCAATAATTCTGCACCAGGGATTCCATAAACTGGTTTTCACTTCTGTAATCAAGAGACACAAACATTATTCCAGCAAATGGCATTTTTCTTGGGGAACATACTGCCATTTCTCAACCCCTGGTTTCATTACTAATAGGGTATGGTCTTTCCCTACTGCAATGACCTCAGCCTCAGAAGGACGGTCCTTGTCCTCCCTCCGCCTTCTGCTCACCTCGCTTCAGACAGGAATTTGGGAGACAGCTGGAGTAACTTCTTTAGATGACTTTATAGAAAAGGGACAGTTTTTGCCTTTCGAGGCATTTTGCAGAGCCCACTCTACTTGCTCCTCCACATTCCTCAATATTTTAGTCTTGAACATCTCATTCGTATGAGCAAATTTTTACATTTTAGGAGTTTGGAGGGGGACCCTCCGCTGATGCCCCGGCTACTACAAACTGACCCCTCTAGGATTAAGATTATGGCAACTATCTATAAGGCTCTCCTATCCGTACCTCATCACAATAAACTCTCATACATGAATATTTGGGAGAGAGATCTTGCCTTTTCCTCGTCCGTAGAAGAGTGGCATGAGGCATCGGCGGAGGCAGCTAGAACTAGCAGGTGTGTGAACCACCTAGAAAACCTTAAGAAAATCCATCTCCAATGGTACCTCCCCCCACTCGTCTCTCCAAGTTTCATAAAACCCACTCCTCGCTCTGTTGGAGACAGTGCGGGGAACGGGGGACTTTGGCGCACATGTGCTGGCTCTGCCCTAATATACGCCCTTTTTGGTCTCTGGTCTGGTGCATTCGGTGACTGGGATCCATCAGGAGCTTCCTGCACAACTGGCGGTTCTCAATATAGGTCTGCAGAACTTCCCTCTTCCTCTACGAGGGATTGTTTCATACATCCTCATGGCAGCCAGACTTTGTTTGGCAGCAAAATGGAAGGATCATCTTCCTCCCACTCTTTCTGAACTGATTAAAAAAATCAACTGGATATTCCACCAGGAATATTTCCTGTCCCTAGACAGACCTACTAGACTCTCGGTTCAGAACAGGTGGGAGATCTGGGCCTCGCATCCCAGGGTGACCCCGGTCCCTGCTGTACTGCGCCGGACCAGTTATGCCATGGCATAGGTTCCTGGTGTGCTCAGGAACGGATACCCCCGTATCATGTCACTCCTGAGCTAACTATAGTTGAACCAATTATCTTCTACATTTTACTCAACTGTCCTGATTGTTTTCTAGTGTGTGCGCTCACCCCCCCTTCTCATGCTCGTTGTGGTTGGTCTGGGGTGGCTCACCTCCCCTCCTCCCCCTCATAAACTCTGATGGGCTGAGCGATGGACCCTGCTGGTGGACACATTCCTTTCATATCCTTCCCTCCCCCCCCCCCCCCCCTTACTCTACCACCCCCCCTTTTTTCTTCCTCTGGATCTTCGCCCTCTTCCTACTCCCACTCCCTTATTCTTCCTCTATAGAAATGTATTTTCTCTCTTTCTTCTCTACCCTCTATCTCTCTCTTTTCTATTCTTTTTGTTTAAAAGTTAATTGATAATTTGATTGTATACTCATAGACCCTTCTCCATGAAAGGTTGGGTGATATGGTCTCTCTCTCAATATCATACGTATTTCTCAATCCACTGTATTTTTTTGCAGATTGTTAATCTTTCAATAAAAATTAATGTTAAAAAAAAAAAAAGGCGGTGTTGAACATTTTGGATTCAGATTTTGGCACCTACATTCGCAGTATTTGAGGAACAAAAACCCTTGTTCCCCCTAAGGGCTAATTCAGTAGGAGCTCTTCCTTCCTCAGCCTGGGCTAAAGATACAGGTATCAGCCAAATCTGTGCCATTCGCTGATCCTTTTCAATGATCAAATGCTCTTCTCCCATATTGATCATTATTATCTTAATTTCACCTTGATAATCCACATTACATTACCTCAATTATTTTAAACTAGATGGCGGCCCGATTCTAAAGAATCGGGTAGTCTAGAATCCATATATAGTTTATTTAGAAATAGTTAGGGGAGTGCGGTGAAATGAATTGTGTGTATACAGGTGGCTCAGTGGGTAGCAGAGTATACGGTGGCTGAGTGGTTAGCACTGCGCGGTGGCTCAGTGGTTAGCACTGCGCGGTGGCTCAGTGGTTAGCAGTACACGGTGGGTCAGTGGTTAGCACTGCACGGTGGCTCAGTGGTTAGCACTGCGCGGTGGCTCAGTGGTTAGCACTGCGTGGTGGCTCAGTTGTTAGCACTGCGCGGTGGCTCAGTGGTTAGCACTGCGCGGTGGCTCAGTGGTTAGCACTGCGCGGTGGCTCAGTGGTTAGCACTGCGCGGTGGCTCAGTGCTTAGCATGCGCGGTGGCTCAGTGGTTAGCACTGCACGGTGGCTCAGTGGTTAGCAGTGAGTGCGGTGGCTCAGTGGTTAGCAGTGAGTGCGGTGGCTCAGTGGTTAGCAGTGAGTGCGGTGGCTCAGTGGTTAGCAGTGAGTGCGGTGGCTCAGTGGTTAGCAGTGAGTGCGGTGAGAGTGGTCAGCGCAGCGCCGTTGGGAGAGTGGTCAGCGAGCGCCGTTGGCAGAGTGGTCAGCGGAGCGCCGTTGGCAGAGTGGTCAGTGCAGCGGCGTGGGCAGAGTGGTCAGCGCAGCGGCATGGGTAGAGTGGTCAGCGCAGCGCTGTGGCCAGAGTGGTCAGCACACACATACACACACACTCCGGTATACTTACCACCGGCCCTGCATCTTCCCCGCCGCCTGGATCCTGAATCGACATGTCGCCGCCCCCGGATGACTGGATCCAATATGGCGTCTGGGAAGTCTGCCGAGACTTCCCGGACGCCATCTTGGACAAAGTATGTCGGCGGCCCCGGACAACTGGATCCAATACGGCGTCCGGGAAGTTTGGCGAGCCTTCCTGGACGCTATATTGGATCCAGTAGTTTGGGGGTGGCGACATGTCGACTGAGGATCCAGGCGGCAGACGCTGGGCCGGTGGTAAGTATAGCGGAGTGTGTGTGTGGGTGTGTGTGGACAAAGTGACGGAAGTGCCTTGGTCTTTTATATATTAGATACACACACATTATATATACACACATGCAAATCTCTAAACATGTAGAAATATAGATATACATACACACATCATTTACAAATTATATTACATACACACATATATACACATACTGTACATTGCATATGGAGGGGTGAGGAGAGCGGAGGCTGAGGGTGAGGAGAGCGGAGGCTGGAGGGTGAGGAAGCGGAGGCTGGAGGGGTGAGGAGAGCGGAGGCTGGAGGGGTGAGGAGAGCTGAGGCTGGAGGGGTGAGGAGAGCTGAGGCTGGAGGGCACGGAGGCCAGGGGAGGCTGGAGGGCACGGAGGCCAGGGGAGGCTGCAGGGCACGGAGGCCAGGGGAGGCTGGAGGGCACAGAGGCCACTGACCGGTCTGTGTCGGGTGATCGGCGATGCCGGAGGCCGGAACCGACGGAGTGTGGGCGGGGCCGGCTCCCAGATGGAGGAGGAAAGTGACTGGCTGTGGGCGGTGAGCGGCAGGGCTTGCGGCGGTGTCGGTGATGGCGGAGGGCGCACACCGGACCGGAGTGTGGGCGGGGCCGGCTCCCGGATGGTGGAGGAGGCACAGCGGGGAATGTGCAGGGCCGAGGCCGCAGCGAGGAGCACACCGGGGTATGTGCGAGGCCGCGGTGAGGGGCACACCGGGGTATGTGTGGGGCCGAGGCAAGGGGCAGACTGGGGTATGTGTGGGGCTGTGTGTGTGTGTGTGTGCACTGTAGGGGCAGCCGTAAGCGTAGCGGGCTGTATAGGTCCCGCTCCCGCTTACGGCCACCATCTTGGTTCACCCTGAACGGGTGTAGGGCTCCAGTGATGTCATGTAGCCGATGACAAAGTGACGGAAGTCATGGCCAAAGTGACGGAAGTCTCCTTCGACTTTTATATATTAGATATCAAACGTAAATGTTCAAGATGCAATTTACAAATGGAGTTTACAAACCTATTGTGTTCCTAATTAAAAATAAAGATTAAGAACATACATAAAACTAAAACAAAACTTTTAGGCAAATACAGTACAGTTCATCACAATGGGATGATTACTTCTTTAATTGTTTGCAAACAATTTTAACCTTTAACTTTGAGCTCATTGTCTAACCCAAATGTCTTATATATAACTAAATACATTGAATCTGATTCCTCTGAAAAACTGGTTTGTCCAGTCTGAAAAGAAGCACAAAGAAAAAGTTAAAATACAAGTCAAATACTGCTCTTTGTCCTTCTGCTAATAGATTATTCACATATAGACAGACAAAAACAACAGAAGGGAAAAAAAAACAACCTCACTGGATACATTGTATTGCTTTAATACATAACACAGGAATGATGACTGGTGACCAATGTAAAATGATCAAGCCCCATAGAGAGAACACAGGAATATTAGCATAGTCTTTTTGGGGTCCACAATATGACAAATTCTGCTCTTTCCCAATCTCACCTTTATCAACATTTGGGATCTGCATTACTTGCGACTTTTGTGCAGTTGTAACAAAGTCGGCTTTTTACCTGTGTCTGTAAATTCAGTATTGTTGATAGCAAGTTCTTCTTCATTCTCAATACTACCAATATTCTGGTGCAATGAATGGCTCTCTAGTTCGATATTACAATAACATTTAATGTGGCCCATCTCCCCACATTTTTAAAGCAATACCTAGGCCCGTAAACAGCAGACACATTCTCTGATACTTCATCTTGCTCTTTTGACTCATGACACCAGTCACTTAATAGTTTTACAAATCTTTCATATGAACTGGTATTTCTTAGAGACACTCTTGTGGCATAATCTACATTACAATGATTTGCCATTGAAAATAGAACACTAGCATCATCCTGAGACATATCTGGATGATTGTAAACATTTCTGTACAATGAGAGATAATCACTACAGAACAAAATGGGATCATCAGATCGTCTGAATCTGGACATTATTACCAGGGCCTCGTCACCCCTAGTATTTCTCCAACTTAAGGTATGTTGCAACTCAAATCTATTAGACACACTGCAATCTTCTACCTCATTCTGATTTTGCTTTCCTGTAGCTGTCTCTACAACCTGGGTCTTGCAAATACAATGAGCTGTTAATGGGTTAAGAAGAGGATCCATCTCCATCTCCCCATTAAAATGATCATCCCCCTGTTCAGGGTTAGTGACTGTTTGGGAGTCAGTTGACTCCTGTGCATCATCATCCCACTGATCTGTGTTCCTCTCCATCTCTGCTCAGCAGCCTGCTCTTCATCATGCTGAGTTCCAACACATTTGTCCATTACTAACTTATTCCGACCCTGTGCTACAACCAATGCATTCTGGGCCTCACATAGCTGCATTTCCAATTCCAGCATTTTAGTTAACATTCTTTGCTTTTCCTCATGCTGTTTTCTATATACAGATAGCAGGATCCAGCCACTCCTACCAACAGCACATCATTCTTTCCCTTTTTCTACCTTTACTTTCTGCAAGCATTCTGCCACATCAGCAGGTTCAGCATCCTGCAAACATTTGTCCCAATGTTCACTTGAACCAACACTGTGCAACCACTTAGTTGCCAAAATATGATATGGAGTTTCCTCCCACCCTCAATAGACTCACAACTACTTTTTGTTCCATTTCTGACAACTTTCTTTGTATATGGGTATTTTGCTCATGCATATCTCGGTATGCTCGGAGTAAAATCCACATACGCCGTCCTAAAGACACTACATCACCCGCTTTTGCGGGGACACCACTGAGTACATCAACAACATCAGTGGGTGCTGACCCTTTGAGCTTATTCTCCCAGGGTTCTGTCAATCCACAACAATGCATTTCCTGTGCTATAATATTATATGGAGCCCTGGTCCAGTCAGGGATCTCCACACAACCATCCTCTTTCTTTTTCCCTTTCTTAAACATTTGTGTTTTCTGACTTTGTGCCAAAAAGCCGAACATTTTGGCCTAGTGCCAACAAATTATTCTCTTACTCCAAAATAAGTTAGGATGTGAGGATTATTTCTTAAACAATTTTCTTAAAAACTTTTTGGAATTATAAAGATCTGGATTGGTGCCCAACAAGAAAAAAAAGAAGGGAAGGAAAAAAAAAACTAAAAAAGGAAAACTACATAACGTTTACCTTCGTCCAATATACCCCTCAAATTCACCCTTCCAGATATTCATAATCCTGCCAACTACGCCAATTTATGTTTCTCCTTCGCATCATTGGGGAACACAGGACCATGGAGACACAGGACCATGGGTGTATGCTTTTCTGCCACTAGAAGGCGACACTAAGAGTTAAAAGTTAAGCCCTCCTTCCTGCAGTATACACCTGTACGTAGGCGTAGCTATCCAGTTTTTTGCTTAGTGTCCAAGGAGGCACATGTGTGTCTGTAGCTCAGACCACATCTACCATTATTATTTAATTCTTATTTTTACCAAAGAGGTCTGGGCCCACACATTAACGCCGCCCAGCTCGCTTGTGATTGGCTGCGTGTCAGGTGACCGCCCAGCGTCATAGGGGCGGGCACAATGACGCAGGGGACATGGAAAGCCGCGATTGGGCGCTGCAAGCGTCAGTCGCTACTACACACACCCACTACTATGACGCAGAGCTAGATAGGAAGCACACGCCTCCCTTAATCAAGCTGCCAATCACACGACGGCCATGCTGCATCGTCCCGCCCCAAGCCATGCCCCCAAATCGGCACAAAACTGGGACAAAGCAAGTATGTGCAGCACAGAATGCACACTGCTACACCACGCCCCCAAAAAGGCGCGAATCTTGAAAACAAAGGATCCGCACATGGGCCACCATTAAAATTTAAAAAATGATGAAGTAAAAATTAAAAGATAAATTTCACTAAATTAAGACCATATAGTGTTGGATACACTCTCTGATGAGTTCGAAGCACTGTTGATCTCTTTTATATATATATGTATCTTTTTTACTTCATCAGTTTTTAATTTTAATAAATAAAAAATTTTTAGGGAATTCTTATTCAGTTTTTTATTTATTTATTTTTTGAGTTTTTGACTCTGATTCTGGGCACTTATTTTAAGAGATGAATAGGTTATCAGAAAGGACCATGTGTTGCTTTTTTTTTTCTTTTTCTCAAAGTTGGGATGCACCGCCCATCTTTGATGGTGACTTGCTAGTCATCAGTGACGTTCAACTTGATGATACATCCGGTTTATGTGATATATAAGATGAGATTGTATGACACATGTAATGCCCTGATGACGGTGCTTGGAGTAGCACCGAAACGCGTAGGTGGAAAATAAAGAAGGGGGGTCTTTCACTCAAGACTTTGGACTGATTATTTCTAGCAGCGCCGACTGTATATACACCATCCCTGGATTTGGATATTCTTACACGTGCTACGTGGAGGTGGAGGTCCTGCGGCAGCTTCTTAACTACATGCTCTTTAAACTAGTTGTGGGTGCACACAACTAGATAAGGTGGGTGCACACAACTAGATAAGGTGAGTGCACAATTTTGCGATCTGTGTGCAAAAATCAGTGTCACATTGATAGGGCACTATCGCGCCTCGTTTTGTCTCCTTTATCTTTCCTATACTCTCAGTAAGCAGACAGTCAAATTACACCGGGGTACAGAACCTGCCTCACAGTCCAAGTTACCCTTGGATACCCACCGCCGTAGCCATCACAACTCCTATGGCACTGCAGGCACTGACAGTGAATTACAAGCACATAACACAGTACTTAGGCACCATGGCATAGGGGTAAGAACATTGTATCTGTAAGCCTCAAAAGGCACATGGCACATGAGTTCCACTTCCCCCGTGTACACCCCAACAAGGGTAACTGCAAAATTGGGCCCTATAACAAGCCCATAACCATATAATCATGGGGGTAACTACAAGCAGTGCAGGGGTTGCGATCGCACCAGGACCCTGCAGTCCAACAGTCCATTCGGCCCATAGAAAAAGACTAATACTTTTAAAGATTTGCATTGATTCAGGGTCCAGTAGGAGCTTTCACACCAGGGCCACAGGGCCTAAGGTTACACGACAGTGTATAGTGCACATAGCTGTACACATCACAGAACCGCCTACAGGATTAATCTTAAAATCCGTTTATCTCAACAGCTAAAGGAATCCACAAACACGCTCCAGATGTAATCTCAGTGCACAACTCTAACTAGCAAGATCAGTCAAACTGCCCACATCATTAGCCCATAGCCTTTCAATCAGGCAGCGTGCAGAAAACACCACTGCCACGTGTTACATAACCCCCTACTCCTGCGCCTTATGACATCTGGCCCAACTGCCTGTAAAACAAGATTCACATATCACTACCGGTATACCAGCCTATATTGACCGACCGCTGTAGGGCTCGCCTAACCATCAGTAGCCAGGTCAGATCGCCTCTTGGCACTGCGCAACTGACAAAAGCAGTAATCAAGGGCAGGCATAACACTTTTTCCATTTCATTTCTTATGACTGTTAGGAGATGTGACTATGGTGTAGTTTTGGTATTGAATATCGATTATAATCAATGTCCGACCTTGTATGTCTTGGGAATTGTTGGATGTATTTTCGCTGTAACTATTGATGGCTGGGGGAGTATGGGGGTTGGATTGTTTTTCTTCTTTTCCTTGTTATTAAAAATGAAAACTCAATATAAATATTTTATAAAAAAAAAAAAAAAAAGCAGTAATCAAGACACTCCAACAGCTACCTCTGTGGGATGTAACATCTGCTAAATTACCTACCGGGTTAGAATCTCAACCTCTATAACATATAAAAACGTGAACCTCGAATTCCGTGCTGGTTCTCGGACATAGCGTATACCCATACCATACATCTTACCACACCAGGTTTTAGTCACTCAACCTCAACATGATTCACAGCCCATCCGGTATACTAAACCTTACTCCTACCATACTAGGACTGTATTGAATCCACTAACACAAGATAGTCTATAAAGTCTCCAGTTCAGTGCCCAGGTGTGTAGGTTGCTTCTTAATTCACCTTCGCAGAGCATTTGCAAGTAACCTGGACTCATTCAGAAGTCAGACCTTTGACAACAAATGTCGAGTTCCCTCAAGTAGGATCCCTAGATAACCGCAACACAGGTACAACTTCAGACCCATCGAAGTCTCTGATCTCTACACATGAGGTAATGGAGGTTAATCAGGCCCCCGTCACACAACCTAGGCTAGTCTCCCTTGCTAGGTTACCTACCCCCTACAATTCACTTTTAATGGAGCAAGGGCCCTGTCCAGCATCTAGTAGTACAGCGCCATACTTTTCGATTGCTCAGCCAAAATAGCAAAAAAAAAAAAAAAAAAAATGCCTTACCCGTATAACCCATGAATGGCTACAACACGACCCAGGAAACCCTCTAGTTGTTGTCCCGCTCTCATCAGATACTCCCCGGCAGGACCAACTTCTCACACCATAGACTACAGCCATCCTACCCGGCAAATGTCTACTCATCAAAACTGCAAACATGAGATAAATGCGCATAGGGTCTTATCCTTTTTTTTAAAGTTATATCGGTGTAAATTAAGAACTGCTCACCTGATTCAGTTGTGTCACCCACAACCGGTATAGTCGCCTGTAAGATGGCTTATAAGATGGCTGCTGCAGGGCCGCACCTTCATGATAACCGTGGAAACAGGAATGCTGTAATAGGAACAAATGCCGAAATGCCCGCGCTGCCAAACAGGAATCACCAGGAAACGAAGAGTTAACTGGGCAGATTTTTCTTTATTTCATCCTACGCGTTTCGGAGCCTCTATCCGAGCTCCTTCCTCAGGGAACAACGGAAGGAAGGAGCTCGGATAGAGGCTCCGAAACGCGTAGGATGAAATAAAGAAAAATCTGCCCAGTTAACTCTTCGTTTCCTGGTGATTCCTGTTTGGCAGCGCGGGCATTTCGGCATTTGTTCCTATTACAGCATACTCATCAAAACTGGCAGTCCCTACGCCATCTACCAGTGTGACTTCTCTCTCAAAGCCCCAACAATAAGCACCACCTATCCACGCAAGCTCACGCAAAGAAAATCCTCTCGCTCCAGTAGCTGGTAGTACCCACTGATACCAGCCTACGTAGCGAGGGATAGGGGGTGCCGCCTAGCGCGAGCACACGATCCATAGCTGCTAGATGCCCCAGTAGCCATGCCTTACAATCAACATTCTGAGTGGTGGGCGATCGCTTAGCACCTCATCATTTTCACCACCTCCTGGCTGGTCGCCCCATCTGCATCCAATTAGACAACGTTATAGCGGTGGCGGACATCAATCACCAAGGCATCACACGCAGCAAATCGCCAATGTGCAAAGTGGAGCACATACTACTTTAAACCGAAAATGCCCACTCAATCATATCAGCAGTCCACATCCCGGAGGTGTACATCTAGACAGCGGACTTCCTAAGCCGCCAGGGGCTGACCTCAGGAGAATAGTCCCTACATCCGGAAGTCTGTCTACAAACCTGCCAACGATAGAAACCACCCCCCCACATGGACCTCATGGCGCCAAGAATGAACGCAAAAGTCTTGACCCTTGTAACCAAGTTCCGGGACCCGCTTACCCTAAAGAACGGACGCGCTAGTCCTCCCCTGGCGTCGGTTCCAGCTCCCATACATCTTTCCTCCACTCGCGTTAATCCCCCCAGTAATCGGAAAGATCAACAGCAGAAAGGCCTCAAGTAATTCTCATCGCCCCAGACAGGCCACGACAGGCACGGTACACAGAGTTTGTACTGCTCCCCGCCGACGCGCCCTGCCCACTCCCAAACTGCTGAACCCCCTATTCCTCGGCCCCCTTTTACCACAGAACTCAGGAGCCCTGTCTTTAACCGCGTGGCGTTTGAATCCTGGATCTGGACCCCGGCCTACCAACAAAATCCATAAAAGGCAAAATCTAAGCCTTAAATGTCGTTCTCCAAGAAGGATCATCCCCAAACCACGGATGATGACCTTCATCCAAGGACCTTCTCACACACGGCTCCCCGACAGGACAACCGTGGCTGTCTAGGACCTAAACCTAGTTCTAGGCGCTCTTCAGGAGCCCCCATTTGAACCTCTGAAGGAGGTACCCGTATCCCATCTCTCGTCTACAATCACCTTCTTAAATGCAATCGCGTCAATTAGGCGCATGTTCAACCTGTCGGCCCCCACCTATCCTTCCACAAAGATAGGTAGTCCTCCGGCCGTCCCCGTCTTTGCCTTAGATAGTATCCCACATCCACCTTAACAAGGACATCGTCCTCCCGTCCCTCTACCCAAACAGCTCCATTCTGCAAAACAGAAATGCTATTCGCCATACCCGAGGGACCTAGATAAAGAAAAGTGGCATTTAACTCCACATTGGCAATATGAATCGGCTCCGCGATCCAACATCCCTATTGCTGCAAAGACAGGCCAACTCCAGAAGGAGAGAAAACGCACTCGACTCAATCAGTGAGCACCTCATAGGCTATTCGGCACCAAGTCTCAGCAACTTAGGTTTACAAAGCAGCAATTTGGTCCAGCCTGCATACCTGTTCTAAACACTACAATGTTCACACCCAGGCATCCTCAGACGCAAGCCTATGTAGAAATATTTTGCAGGCAACAATCGCGCATCTATAAGCAGCCTGCGCACAATGCTCGACCACTACTCAACTGATTCCCAATGATGCGAAGGAGAAACAGGGATTTTTGTGTACTCACCGTAAAATCCTTTTCTCCTAGCTCATCATTGGGGGACACAGCACCCACCCTCAAATTCTTCAACAATGTACAGTACATTGCCCTACACTATGCGTACTCCGTCTGTACAGTACCTTACCTTACGCTATTTGTACATTATTACTTTACCTGCTCTCCTACTGCTCTAGTACTAAACTGAATAGCTACGCCTACGTACGGGTGTATACTGCAGGAAGGAGGGCTTAACTTTTAACTCTTAGTGTTGCCTCCTAGTGGCAGAAAAGCATACACCCATGGTCCTGTGTCCCCCTATGATGAGCTAGGAGAAAAGGATTTTACGGTGAGTACACAAAAATCCCTGTTTTACCACGTCAGCGTGATAGGGCGGATACGCCCTTAATTACGTAGCGCTCACTAATATACAAAGTAGGCACACTGAATACAGTTTTATGGTAAAACAATAATGTGACAATTTATTAAGATTACATCAGGATAATGCTCAAATATGGAATGGCAGATATAATATTACCCTGTTCCTATAATTCAGTTCATGTAAATCATACAATTAAGGTGAATCATAGTATATGGAGAAATATGCACCAATACATACCAAGTATTGTAACATCACTTCTCTACCGGAGGGACCACAGTGTCAGCGAGAAGGAAATACTCTGGTCTTGTCATCACAGAAACCGTACGTCCACGATATCTTCTGGAATGTCCCTGCCTCGCTGAAGTTTTTCTACACAGCTCCCACATCCTCCCCTAACACATCTTGTGTAATATGTTTAAGCCAGATCATCAGTATCTTGCCATTGCGCAGTAGGTTGTTGTTTGACATGGGCACAGTTCTTACTGATAACAACCACCTAGGTCTGTTTGCACAGACTCAAGGTTTCTTTGACACTATCATGTTTTCTGACAACAGCACAATGCTTCAAGGTTTTTTGTTACTGATTACAACAACCTTAGGAATATTATAGTATAACATTTCAAGGTTCTCCAATATGTTGCTTGTCACAAAGTTAAATCTTCATGATCATAACATAACGCTCTAAGATGGTGGCATATGGGCATCATGACCTCCATAATCACCTATTCTGAAAACTGGATACCTATCGTAACCCAGTCACACATTCATACTTGTCTCATTTGTATCACTGGCCCCCTTGAACTTTTCAACCTTTTGCCATATTTCAGGCTTCAAACATAAAGATAAATTCTAATTTTTTTTTGTGAAGAATCAACAACAAGTGGGGCACAATCATGAAATGGAACAAATTGTTTGGGATATTTTGAACTTTTTTAACAAATAAAAAACTGAAAAGTGGGGCATGCAATATTATTTGGTCCCTTGAGTTAATACTTTGTAGCGCCACCTTTTGCTGCGATTACAGCTGCAAGCCGCTTGGGGTATGCCTCTATCAGTTTTGCACATTGAGAAACTGAAATTCTTGCCCATTCTTCCTTGCAAAACAGCTCGAGCTCAGTGAGGTTGGATAGAGAGCGTTTGTGAACAGCAGTTTCCAGCCAAATAAACTTTTCCACCAAGACACCTTTGAGTCTCTGTCTAGGACATTGGTAATCCTTGTAATCTTGGTGTTGTCATGCTCAAAATGAATAGTGGCTCGATTCTTAGCCTGTTAAAGATTTCAGAATATCTCATCTTCTTTGCTGAAATCTAACAAAAGACTGTTGAGTTCACAACCAAAAACCAAGAGGAATCTTTTGCAGCCTCACAGAAGTGTTAGGGCAAATGTTGAGTCTCTTATGCAGTGTTATCAGGGTTCTTCCCTGCTGTTCTGCGACATCTAAACCTAGAATGGGACTGCGGGTGCAATATGCTCCTAGGAGTAGTATCCCGTCACCTCTTTTGGTGCAATTAGTGCCTTAGAGAATATGTAAAATTTTGCCCTTGGTAATATTTCAGGCGAGAGGAGGGTATTAGGTTAGTCTTCTCTCGCAGGAACCCCCAGAGTCTCAACACTGGTGTCTAATCTTGACTCCCTTGACAGAGAATAGCATCTTCTTTCCTCCAACATCCCTCTCTTTCAAACAGAAAAGAATGGCCTTGCTAGATAGGTTGATAGGTTAGGATGTCTGAGAGGAGCTATGGATGAAATACCATCCAATTGTTAACCACAATTCCTATATTCTTAGCTTTGTATCCTTGTCTGAGATGACCAGATTCTGGTGCCAAAGAACCATTAGCAGTGCAGGTGAAATTGTGGCAACCATGCCACTGAATCAGCCACCACTTTGTATGGTTGGCTGTAAACAGGGTGATCAGGGAACTTATTCTTTGTCAGAGGTTACATGGGTAGTGGCCCCCGTATGAAGAACACACGATGTGTTCAAGGTTGTCAGTGAGCTCACTCTAGACCTGTGTACATGCTAGGGCAAAATGAATTCGGTCTTGCACTTCCACTAGACTTGTAACGAACCTTCTAAACTTCTTTTGTAGAGCCGAGAATAGGTAGGGGCATCAATGTGCGAATGCTGTAAACCCTCTAAGACGAGCTGATTTCTGAACCCTTCCCCAGCATGTCGCACAATGTGGTCAAGTTTACCTCTTGGACTTCCATATCCTTAGTGTTCAGGGCACCCACTCACAATGCACCTCCACTAATCCCCAAGTCTATCAAGTCACTCCTCCCCTTGATTTTCCTGTGTCGGCGATCATCTTTTCTCACTCCTAGCCCCGCCGCTACCCATCCTCTCATCATGTCAATTTGGTTCCTCACAAACTCTTCCCATCTGTGATCCCAGGATCTACTCTGAAGTCATCTATGCAAATTGATCAGGTATATTGGACAAATTTAGTTCCAGTGATGATCTTCCATGGGGATGACAGTTGAGCTATGGGATGTCAAACATCCATTGCACCTAGCAGGAGGCTGCTAGCTCCTCTGAGAGGCAACACAGGTGTCTGAATACCGGTGCTCAATCTCTTGCAACCTAAGCATTGGGGGCGGTTATGGATTACCACACAACCCCATAACCCATGGTACATATCAGTTAGTTCCGATTGGCACTTTGGACACTGTTGAAGTCTTTCTAAATCCTCCACTCAGCTTGGGAAATTAAATCCGTATATGGCCCTCTGTATTAATTCTATAGTGAGTGTCCATCCAGCTTTCATTGATCACGCTTTTCTTTAGTATAGACCATCCCTAAAGGATCTTATCTGACATTCCCGCGTCATTTAGCTGCCGAATCCGTCCTTTGAAAATTGTGGCAGTCTCTATAGGCACCAGTAAATTTCTCAAGAGCTCATATATCCATGACACATTCATACTACGCAGGTCTCCTTCCAAAAATGCATCACACACATTCCTTTTGTAGCTCTTTAGAAATATCATTTAGGTCCTTCATGACTAGATTTTTCAATTGTAAGTATTGTATACCCTGAAATCTCCCAAGTCCATACCTCTCTTCTGCCTCAGACATCCATCTCCTTTCAGTTTCATGCTTATTCTCCGCACCGCACTGTCTTTCCACTCTTTGAATAGTTTTTTTTCTCTGCCCAATTGGAAATTCGGGTGAGCCCATGGATCAAGATATTTAGACACTTTCCTTAGCAGCCCCACTTTTTTTGGCACTGTCTTCCATGTCACTATCGTGGGAGAGAAAGGAAGGTTTTTGTGTTACCGGGATTCCTCCGCGCTGACCTCAGGAGACAATTTTTATTTTATTCTTTATTCGTCCACACACCAAACAAAAGGAAGCCGATGCGTTTCATAGCCATGTGGCCACTTCATCAGGGCATTAGTTACAGAGTTACATAGGACTTTAATATACACAAACATATCTTTAAAAAAAAAAAAAATAGCATCATGACGTCATTTCCTGTGGACAGGAAATTTCCACAGGAAATGACGTCATGATGCTATTTTTTTTTTTTTAAAGATATGTTTGTGTATATTAAAGTCCTTTCTATGTAACTCTGTAACTAATGCCCTGATGAAGTAGCCACATGGCTACGAAACGCGTCGGCTTCCTTTCGTTTGGTGTGTGGACGAATAAAGAATAAAATCAAAATCGTCTCCTGAGGTCAGCGCGGAGGAATCCCGGTAACACAAATACTAATTGATCTAGTCCTTACAATGGAATGTTAGTAGGAGACATAGTAACATAGTTATTACGGTTGAAGGAAGACATTAAGTCCATCTAGTTCAACCCATAGCCTAACATGTTGATCCAGAGGAAGGCAAAAATAAAACATGTGGCAACACTAGCTCCACATTGGGGGAAAAATTCCTTCCTGACTTCAGATATGGCAATCAGACTAATTCCCTGGATCAACGCCCTATCAAAGGATCTAGTATATATATAACTAGTAATATTATAGTTTTCAAGAAAGGCATCCAGGCCCTTCTTAAATGTTAGTAGTGACTCACTCATTACAACATCATGTGGCAGAGAGTTCCACAGTCTCACTGCTCTTACAGTAAAGAATCTACGTCTGTGATTATGATTAAACCTTCTTTCCTCCAGACGTAGAGGATGCCCCCTTGTCCCCGTCTCAGGCCTAAGAGTAAAGAGATCATTAGAAAGTTCTCTGTACTGTCCCCTCATATATTTATACATTATTATAAGATCACCCCTAAGCCTTCGTTTTTCCAAGCTAAATAACCCCAAGTTTAATAACCTGTCTTGGTATTGCAGACCCCTCAGTCCTCTAATAACCTTGGTTGCTCTTCTCTGGACCCACTCTAGTTCAACTATGTCTTTCTTATACACCGGAGACCAGAATTGTACATAGTATTCTAAGTGTGGTCGCACTAGTGACTTGTATGGAGGTAAAATGATGTTCTCCTCATGAGCATCTATGCCTCTTTTAATGCATCCCATTATTTTATTTGTCTTTGCAGCAGCTGCCTGACACTGGCCACTAAATGTGAGTTTGTCATCTACCCATACACCCAGGTCTTTTTCAGTGACAGTTTTGCCCAGTGTTTTACAATTAAGCACATAATTATACCTTTTGTTTCCTCTGCCCAAGTGCATGACCTTACATTTATCCCCATTAAAGCTCATTTGCCATTTATCAGCCCAAGCTTGTACTTTACATAAATCCTCCTGTAATATAAAATTGTCCTCCTCTGTATTAATTACCCTGCAGAGTTTAGTGTCATCTGCAAATATTGAGATTCTACTCTGTATGCCCCCTACAAGGTCATTAATAAATATATTAAAAAGAAGCGGGCCCAACACTGACCCCTGTGGTACCCCACTGTTAACTGTGACCCATTCTGAGTGTGTTCCATTAATGACCACCCTTTGTTTCCTATCACTAAGCCAGTTCTTAACCCACTTACACATATTTTCCCCTATCCCCATTGCTCTCATTTTATGTATCAACCTTTTGTGTGGCACCGTATCAAAAGCTTTTGAAAAGTCCATATACACCACATCCACTGCATTTCTTTGGTCCAGTCCAGAACTTACTTCTTCATAGAAGTTTATCAGATTAGTTTGACAGGAACGGTCCCTCGTAAAACCATGTTGATATTGGGTCATGAGGTTATTTTTCTTCAGATACTCCAGTATAGCATCTCTTAGAAAACCCTCTACGATTTTACCCACAGTAGAGGTTAAGCTTACTGGCCTATAATTTCCAAGTTCAGTTTTTGTTCCCTTTTTGAATATTGGCACCACATTTGCTATTCGCCAGTCCTGTGGTACAGACCCTGTTATTATGGAATCTTTAAATATTAAAAATAATGGTCTGTCTATGACAGTACTTAATTCCTGCAGCACTCTGGGGTGTATCCCATCCGGGCCCGGGGATTTGTCAATTTTAGTGATTTTTAGACTATGCCGTACTTCCTGCTGGCTTAAGCTGGCGACATTTAATTGACAGTTTTTGTTATCACTGATCATATTGTCTGTCATGGGATTTTCTTGTGTAAATACTGTTGAAAAAAAGTCATTTAGCATATTGGCTTTTTCCTCATCCTCATCCACCATTTCACCCAGATTATTTTTAAAGGGGCCAACACCATCATTTTTTAATTTCTTACTATTTATGTAGTTAAAAAATAATTTGGGATTACTTTTACTTTCTCTGGCAATGAGTCTCTCTGTCTCAATCTTTGCTGCCTTGATTTGCTTTTTACAGATGTTATTTAATTTTCTGTATTTATTTAATGCATCATCACTACCTACTTGCTTTAATTCCCTAAATGCTGTCTTTTTGTCATTTATTGTGCCCCTTACAGCCTTATTTAGCCATAGTGGTTTCCTCCTATTTCTAGCATGCTTATTCCCATAGGGTATATATTGTGCACAGGCCCTATTCAGGATGCTAATAAATGTTTCCCACTTGCTTTGTGTACTTTAATATCTCAGGATATCGTCCCAGTTTATTGCACTAAGATCATCTCTCAACCGTTGGAAATTTGCCTTCCTGAAGTTTAGTGTCCTTGTAGCCCCTCTACTACACATCTTAGTAAAAGATACTTGAAAACTTATTATTTTATGATCACTATTACCCAAGTGATCTCCAACCCGTATATTTGATATGCGGTCTGGCCTATTGGTTAATATTAGGACCAGCAGTGCCCCCCTTCTTGTTGGGTCCTGAACCAGTTGTGAAAGGTAATTGTCTCTCATAGTTGTCAAAAACCTATTACCTTTGCTAGAACTGCAGGTTTCTGTTCCCCAATGTATTTCAGGGTAGTTGAAGTCCCCCATAATAATGATTTCTCCCTGAGTCGCTGCTTCATCTATTTGCTTTATGAGGATATTCTCCTCCACTTCCATTATTGTTGGGGACTTATAAGAAACCCCTATCAGTAATTTATTATTTTTCCCCCTCCCCTTATCTCCACCCACAGAGACTCTACATTTCCATTAGATTCACCTATATTATCACGCAGGATGGGCTTTAAGGATGATTTTACGTATAAACATATACCTCCTCCCCGCTTATTTGTACGGTCATTTCTGAACAGACTATAGCCCTGTAAATTAACAGCCCAGTCATGGCTCTCATCCAGCCATGTCTCCGATATCCCCACCATGTCATAATTATTTTCCAACAAAATCAATTCTAATTCCTCCATTTTGTTGATGAGGCTTCTGGCATTAGTGTACATGCACTTTATGCATCTCTCTTTACCTCTATTCCTTCCTACTATATTGACTGTTCTAACCCCACCCCAATGCCACCCCCAATTTTATTACTTGTGCCCAGGTTACTATTTACACTATCTTCCCCTCCTGTACAATGAATACCCTCCCCCCCAATCCCTAGTTTAAACACTCCTCCAACCTTCTAGCCATTTTCTCCCCCAGCACAGCTGCACCCTCCCCATTGAGGTGCAGCCTGTCCCTAGCATAGAACCTGTTGGCAACAGAGAAGTCGGCCCAGTTCTCCAGGAACCCCTCCTTCTTACACCAATTCCTGAGCCACTTATTTATCTCCCTAATCTCCCGTTGCCTCTCTGGTGTGGCGCGTGGTACAGGCAGTATTTCAGAGAATACTACCTTGAGGTCCTTGCCTTAAGCTTGCAGCCTAATTCCCTGAAATCATCTTTAAGGACCTTCCACCTACCTCTAACTTTGTCATTTGTGCCAATGTGCACCATGACCGCTGGGTCCTCACCAGCCCCTCCCAGTAATCTGTCAACCCGATCAACGATGTGCCAGACTCGAGCGCCAGTTAGGCAGCACACTGTTCGATGATCCCTGTCTTTGTGACAGATTGCCCTATCTGTTCCCCTAATAATTGAGTCCACCACTACCAGCACCTGTCTGTCCTGCCCTGCTCTCCTGTTTTCCCCCTTACTGGAGCAGACACTCCTGGCTTTCAGAGGTCATGCCATGCTGCAGCAGTGCTATCCCTGAACTCGCACCCCCCTCATCTGCCAACTTAGACATTGAGTCTGCAATCAATGACACTTAAACAATAGTAGCTGAGGCCATGTATTTAGAGTCAGAGAGCCACATGGTAACATACAATGGACGATTAGCATAATTAAGTTCTCTGGCCTTCTATGACAAACAAGTTAGATAATTACATTACCATGCTAAACTCAACACCAGTTATCTAAGAAATACTGTAGGAAATTCTCCATGGACATTACAAGTTTGCAAACCAAAATACATTATGGTCTGGATGATTAAGAAATCCTCCTACATTATATATTAACCTCCCTGCCGGTATTCCCGAGCATCACTCGGGGTTAAATTTCACTTCCAGAAGCGGTAACCCGGGGCTCGGGGTGAATGTCAGAACTGTCCTGGGTGTCCCCTTACCCCATCCTGGTGGTCTAGAGGTGTCCCCGCTGTGATCCCTCTGTGCCTCTGGTGGGCGCCGCCATCTTGCTTCCTGGATCCGTCTCTCTGAGCCGCAGAGGCTCATGGGAGGCGGAGCCAGGCGCCAGATTCAATAAATAAAGTGACACACACACTGTAAATAAATAAAAAAAAAATAAAAAGTGAAATCCTGTCAGAATTCCTGTCAGACTCAGATGTGACATTGTATCCACTGAGATCTGACATTTTTTCGTCCTCACTGCCCTGCCTGCCCATTTTGCTGTCATGGCATCAAAGCGTCGCATCTCCAAAGCGGCTGTGGATGTGATGGAAGACAGCGGCAGCGACATAGAGCCCTTTGCGGACGTGAGCGACAGCGACTCGTGGCAGGAATCGTCAGACAGCGACAGCGAAGATGATGCACCTGACCTCAGTGATGTCCGCACTTGGTGCCCTATTGACAGCGCCATGGATGAGGTACCGCCGCCAAGATTCCCCTTTACCCCTACTGTACATAACACAAAATTTCCATGCAAAAAATGGTACCGCTTTTAGCATAAAATTACAGACAAAATCATACCGCCAGGGAGGTAAAAAGGGGTCCATTTCGTCACATTCCTCCCCCATTTTATTTAGCCAGACAGGATAGGCTTCAGATCATCCTTCTCCACCTGTCCGGACAGCCCATCCGCATTTCCATGGTTCTTGCCTTGTTTATGTGAGATGGAGAAATTGTAAGATTGTAACGCCAAACTCCATCTAAGCAATCGTCCGTTGTCCGCAGCAGTACAATTTAGCCAACTCAATGGATTGTGGTCAGTGAGGACTGTGAACTCATTGCCATAGAGGTAGGGCTGCAATTTTTTATGGACCAGACTATGGCATTCTTTTTCTATGGTGGCGTAGGCCCTCTCTCGGTCCAACAGTTTCCGGGAGAAATAAGCTATCGGATGTTAATCGCCGTCAGCCCCCACTTGACTAAGTACCGCTCCTAGTCCTTTGTGTGATGCATCTGTTTGGACAATGAACCTACGTTGGAAGTCAGGAGCAGTCAGAGCTGGGCTCTGGGCTAGCCGGTCTTTCAACTAGAGGAACGCAGCTTCACATTCTGGGGTCCAGATAAAGTTGCGGGCATATTTTTTGGCTGTGAGGTGAGTGAGTGGTTTTGCTACGCTGCTGTAATTGGAGATAAATTTCCTATAATAATTTGCGGTGCCCAAAAACACGCGGACCTGTTTTTGGTTGACAGGGCGCAGCCCCTGGGTAATTGCTTCTACTTTTGCCGATTCTGGACGAATGCGCCCACTTCCCACTCGATGACCCAGGTATAGCACCTCGGCCATCCCCATTTGGCATTTGTCAGGTCGGATGGCGAGCTGGACTTTGGCTACCCTTTGCAGAACCTGGGACACATGCTGAAGATGCTCTTCCCAGGTGTTGCTGAAGCTAGCAATGTCATCCAAATAGGCCTGGGCATACCCCTGACATCCCTCTAGTGACTAACCATACCCTAGACACCTCAACACGGTCGGAGAACTAGCTACCCCTAAAGAGGGAAACAGGAATGCTATCTTGCCTCAGAGCAGAACCCCAAAAGGATAGTAAGCCCCCCACAAATATTGACTGTGAGTAAAAGGAAAAGACACACTCAGGCAGAATACAGAATCCAGCAAAGATAAGGCCACTTCTAGCTAGATAAAGACAGGACAGGATACTATTGCAGTCAGTATAAAATCCCTTCAAAAATATCCACTGCAGATAATACAAAAATACCCTGAGTCTACTCAAGACTCGGCGCCCTCTAGATCTGCAAACCTCCTGTGACTCCTACAATTCTCAATATATGTATACTGATACAAAAAGCTGAACAAGCCAATAACAATGAATAGCACAGAATTCTAGGAAGAAAACTTCCTAACAGAGAGCAAGATAACACAGCATGCTCTCTGAGCAGAAATAGACTAGTTCAGAAGACAAGCACACAGCTTGTGTGCCACAAAAAAGGATAAACCATATACTTAGCTTAGAAGTCTTGCAGCAGGGCAGGAGAGACCAGACAGAGGTGAAACACCTCCAGGAACATTGACAACTGGCAAGGACGGAGGAAATCCTGCAACCTTAAAAAACCCAGTCAGAATTGCAATTATCCAATTCACCTGACCAAGAGTGCAAAACAGGATCAACTGCATTCCCAGGCACAACCACTGGAGGGAGCCCACAAGCAGAATTCACAACACGCCCCCCAGAGGGCTCACCCTCAAACTGCAAGAGATGAAAAGGTGCAATAAACACTAAAGATGAAGATGTGAGGTGTTAGTGGATATTTTGGCCAAAATACGTAAGCTCGTAACCCGTGTCAAGGGCCCTCACGCTTATGAGTCCTAACCATATGTTTCCCAGCCATATGCTTGCTTGTTTCACAAAAGATCACTGAATAGGACATAAAAATTCAGAAAAAAATCACCAAAAATCAGCAATGTCAAATATCCATTGCACCTAGCAGGAGGCTGCCAGCTCCACTGGGAGGCAACACAAGTGTTTAAATACTGGTGTGCAATCTCCTGCAACCCAAGCGATGGGGGCGGTTGTCCACCTGCGACTAGCCATGCTATCAAGGAGATGATTGGTGGTATATGAAGACACAAGGTTACCATTGGGCGTCAGTCACACTGGTGTATATGATGCATAGTTTCAGTCTGCAACCTGTTGGTCACGCCCATGCTATTAGATCAGGCAGGCTGCTCTGCATCACATACCTGCATCACAAATGACAGACGCCCCCCCGAGGGCTCAGCCTCAAACTGCAAGAGATAAAAAGGTGCAATAAACACTATAGATGAAGATGTGTAGGTGTTAGTGGATATTTTGACCAAAATACGTAAGCTCGTAACCCGCGTGAAGGGCCCTCACGCTTACGAGTTCTAACCATATGTTTCCCAGCCATATTCTTGTTTATTTTACAAGAGATTACCGAATAGAACATAAAAATGTAGAAAAAACTCACCAAAAATTAGCCATGTCAAATATCCATTGCACCTAGCAGGAGGCTACCAGCTCCACTGAGAGGCTACACAAGTGTGTAAATACCAGTGCGCAATCTCTTGCAACCCAAGCGATGGGGGCACCTGCGATCAGCCATGCTATCAAGGAGGTGATTGGTGGTATATGAAGACACAAGGTTACCATTGGGCATCAGTCACACTGGTGTATATGATGCATAGTGTCAGTCTGCAGCCTATTGATCACGCCCATGCTATTAGATCAGACGGGCTGTTCTGCATCACATACCAGCATCACAAATGACAGACGCCCCCCAGAGGGCTCAGCCTCAGACTGCAAGAGATAAAAAGGTGCAATAAACACTATAGATGAAGATTTGAGGTGTTAGTGGATATTTTGGCCAAAATACGTAAGCTCGTAACCCACGTCAAGGGCCCTCATGCTTACGAGTCCTAACCATATGTTTCCCAGCCATATGCTTGTTTGTATCACAATAGATCACCGAATAGGACATACAAATTCAGAAAAAAATTACCAAAAATCAGCCATGTCAAATATCCATTGCACGTAGCAGGAGGCTGCCAGCTCCACTGAGAGGCAACACAAGTGTCTAAATACCGATGCGCAATCTCCTGCAACCCAAGCGATGGGGCGGTTGTGGCACCTGTGACCAACCATGCTATCAAGGAGGTGATTGGTGGTATATGAAGACACAAGATTACCATTGGGCATCAGTCACACTGGTGTATATGATGCATAGTGTCAGTTTGTAGCCTATTGGTCACGCCCATGCTATTAGATCATTTGGGCTGCTCTGCACCACATGACTGCATCACAAATGATGCATCCATCGGTTGGGTTGCAGGATTGTGCATCGGTATTTAGACACTTATGCAATGGATATTTGACATGGCCGATTTTTGGTGATTTTTTTTTCTGAATTTTTAATGTCTTATTCGGTGATCTTTTGTGAAACAAACAAGCATGTGGCTGGGAATCATATGATTAGGACTCATAAGCGTGAGGGCCCTTGACGCAGGTTACGAGCTTACGTATTTTGGCCAAAATATCTACTAACACCTCACATCTTCATCTTTAGTGTTTATTGCACCTTTTTATCTCTTGCAGTTTGAGGCTGAGCCCTCTGGGGGGAGTCTGTCATTTGTGATACAGGTATGTGGTGCAGAGCAGCCCGCCTGATCTAATAGCAAGGGCGTGACAAATAGGCTTCAGACTGACACTATGCATCATATACACCAGTGTGACTGAGGCCCAATGGTAACCTTGTGTCTTCATATACCACCAATCACCTCCTTGATAGCATGGCTGGTCGCAGGTGCCACAGTCGCCCCCATCGCTTGGGTTGCTGGAGATTGCGCACCGATATTTAGACCTTGTGTTACCTCTCAGTGGAGCTGGCAGCCTCCTGCTAGGTGCAATGGATATTTGACATGGCTGATTTTTGGTGATTTTTTTCTGAATTTTTATGTCATATTTGGTGATCTTTTGAGATGACTCATTGGCCCTTGAGGAAGCAGCTCTTCTTCTCTTATCTGCAAGCCTCACTTCCCTCTCCTCAGAAAGTTCATTGGCTCTTTAGGAAGCAGTTCTTCTTTTTATTTCTGCAAGTATCACCTCCCTCTCCTCAGAAAGTTCATTGGCCATTGAGGAAGCAGCTCTTGTTTTCATGTCTGCAAGCATCGCTTCCCTCTCCTTAGAAAGTTTATTGGCCCTAGAGGAAGCAGCTCTTGTTCCCTTATCTGCAAGCCTTGATTCCCTCTTCTCAGAAAGTTCATTGGCTCTTCTGTTCTCATGTGTGTCAGCCTTGTTTCTCGGTCTTCACATTTTTCATTAGCCCATAATGCAGCTTTTCTTTTCGCATCAGCTGACATTTGTGCCAAGGAATTTCTTTTCTTATGAGGCATTATTGTGGTAAAAATAGTCTGTAACTGGCAGTTTCTATGTCCTCTCACATAGAGGTAATGTGACTGACATCAGCCTTTCCACCAACACACCCTAACTGACATCCTATTATCTCACACATTCCTTGTTATACTGAGAATGTCCTTTGTTGCCTATACTAACCAATCAGAGCTCAGATTAATTAACTGTAGCAAAATAGAAGCTGAGCTGTGATTGGTTGCTTTTGGTAGCCTGATAAATCCCTAGGCAACAGGAAGCTCTCACCCCTGACAGTATATATTAGCTCACACATACACATAATAAATAGGTCATGTGACTGACAGCTGCCGTATTTCCTATATGGTACATTTGTTGTTCTTGTAGTTTAGTTGCTTATTAATCAGATTTTTATTTTGGAAGGATAATACCAGACTTGTGTGTGTTTTAAGGCTAATATGTGGTGAGGTTGGTGTATGTGTGGTGAAATGTGTGCTGAGGGTGGTATATGTGTTCAAGCACGTGGTAGTGTGTGGCGCATTTTGTGTGTGTGTTCATATCCCCGTGTGTGGTGAGTATCCCATGTCGGGGCTCCACCTTAGCAACTGTACAGTATGTTCTCTTTGGCGCCATCGCTCTCATTCTTTAAGTCCCCCTTGTTCACATCTAGCAGCTGTCAATTTGCCTCCAACACTTTTCCTTTCACTTTTTCCCCATTATGTAGATAGGGGAAAAATTGTTTGATGAATTGGAACGCGCGGGGTTAAAATTTCGCCTCACAACATAGCCTATGACGCCTCGGGGTCCAGACATGTGACTGTGCAAACCTTTGTGGCTGTAGCTGCGACGGTGCAGATGAAAATCCTGGAATACACACATACATACATACATACATACACACACACACACACACACACACACATTCACTTTTATATATTAGACTAGATGGTGGCCCGATTCTAACGCATCGGGTATTCTAGAATATGTGGGTGTGCGGCGGTGCGGGTGAACAGCGGTGAGGTTGTGCGGCTGTGCGGGTGTGCAGCAGTGGCCCCCCTCAGTTCTCACCCGCTCCGGGCTTCTGTCCAGCCGCCTCTCACCCTAGCATGTCTTCTTCTTCTTCCTCCAGCAGACATCAGAAATTCCAAGGCCTTGTGAGATGGAGTTAACGGGGCGTCAAAATAGGCGTGTCCAAGCACATAGCCTTGATGTGATGGCCGTGCCCTTGTTCATGGCCATTACGATGCCCCCTTTGGTAGCTCCACCCCCACCCCGTGGCATATGAATTTCTGGAGTCTATGCCTTGAAACGAAGAAGAAGAAGAATGGCGGGGTGAGCGGCGGGGAGATGGAGCATGGAGCAGCGGCCGGGAGGGAGCATGGAGCGGGTGAGCAGCGGGCAGGAGACCAAGCAGAGGGGGACCGGGAGACCAGGCGGTGTTATGGCAATAAATAGTTAATAATTTATATTAGTTTATAGTCATTCAGAAATCTTTCAGGCTAGAGGCCTGTTTGTAGGAAAAAGGCCTTGGCCTTGCTCTTTTCCCTAGCTAGCCCTCTCTCCTTCTTCCCTCCCACCTTCGGGTTTTCTCTGTCTCAGATTTTATATAATGTTTTGACTTAGAGGTAACTGCACTGAAGCTCTTATCAGCTTGTTCTGAATGTACTGTACGAATCAAGGCTGAATTGGAATACTAACTCACAGAATATAATTGAATGTTTTTTTCAGAATAAAATGTATATTCAGCATAATATGATGCAATTATCTAGAAACACCCCTAAGGAATGCCCCTTTAGTGATAAGTAATAAAACTGCTAACCGCGCCTAAAATAAAGGTCTTTGTTATTAAGCTCTACATTGACTTGTGTTATCAGCTTGGTTCTTACGGTGGCGTGCACACACTTAGACAAAGCATCAATTTGGCGGCAGACAATTAAGAGGACAGCCCACCTAAAAGGTGTGGAGGGCATCCATTACAGTGGGCGCACCAGCGTGGAGCTAGGACGAGACGTCCAGGGGACGACAGCCACAACTGATCCTTCATTCCCAGGACGGACCATACACAAGGGGTAGACCTGCAGGCTACAAAGAGGTAAGAAAATTATTTATCTTACCTAAGACCCTCCTGTGTCTCCGTGCAGGGATGGAGGTAGCTGGCTGTCAGACTCGGACATAGATGACCGGATCTGAGAAGTCCTAGCCCTTGCAACCCGTTCCTGAGAATTCCTTAATTGTCTGCCTTATTTGTGTTCTTGCAACCTGATCCTGAGTTCATCTGTGTTTATGTCAGTGCTATTATTGCTGCAGTTTCAGTACATAGAAAGAGAGAAAGGCACAGAGATGGAGAGATGGGGCTGAGTGGGGAGATTCTGTTTCCCTGGTTGTCCAGCTCTATTCCCAGGGGATAGAGCTGATGCTTCGTCGACCCCTAATAGGGTTTATGGTTTTCCGGCCCCTGAAAGGGGGCTGATGGGTTATTCCACTACTGGTGTTCCAGCCTCTGATACGGCTGATGGTTTTCCCACCCCGCGCGCGCAAGCTAAGGACGGAGTGTAGTGTTAGTGTAGTCCTGACTGCGGTGGTGGACGGGTACGTAATTTACGTAAATGATGGTAGTGATGAGATTGTTCCGTCTCTCCAGATCCAGATAACTCCAGATGCTGTGTAGACAAGGTATAGAGCTGGCAATTACGCCCGCTGGCTGGATAATAAATCATGTTACTGACGTGCCATATGCACTGGAAGAAACTGGTTATATAGCAATCCGTGGCACTTCTCCAGTACTCAAGGTGTTCAGACAAAATATACATGCCCAGTTAACGATAGTCAATCGCAAGGGGTCTTGTTGCAAGACGTATATGCAAGAAAGTTATATGACCCAGTTGTTGCCCCACTGAGGTGTAGAGGGGGCCGACACAGTTTGATGTTTTATTTGTTTTATCTGTTTGGTGACCACCATTCCAGTCCCAGTCCTCAGACTGACTCTGACTGAGTGATTCCAGCAAGGTGTGAAGCTTGCTATTCCTGCTGACTCTGTGGAGAAAAGGGACATTACTAGACAGAAATATCTACCGACAGACAAATACTGAGTAAAGGTGTATTTTTGCTTACAGTTATCAAATCAATTTTCTAATTTGGAAAACTCTAGCAAAAAGGTATTGACACTCTTAGTGTCTCCCCGAAAATTGTCCTTTTATAAGGGGTAATATGGAGGCTACAGGAGCCATTGGGAAGCATGTCTGGATTGTTGGACATTCCTATATCTATTGGGCAGAGAAGAGGGCCCACGGACGTCTGCATTCAGAAAATTTATTTTTTCCCAAAGATTTTATCCATATACGGTGGTACAGACATAGGGGAATGCGCTGGAACTCTTTATGTTCTACTGTGGCGGACTTGATATGTCACTCTCCCGTACCAGATCTTATTATCATCCATTTGCGGGTAATGATCTTGTAAAAGTCCATACTTCGGATTTATTGTGGAAAGTTCAACATGACATCAAAATTGTCCATTCGATGTTCCCTGAGACTGCTATAGTTTTTTCAGAAATCATTCCCCGTCTACATTGGTTTTCTGATGGTTCAGGTTTTCTAGAATCTGATCGGAAATGCTTCAACAAAGCTGTTGAGCGGTTTATGCCGGTGGTGGGTGGTTTTTCCTACTGCCACACAGACTTGGAAGGTTTTGCTCCGGAACTATACTGTTCAGATGGAGTACACTTGAATGAGAGAGGTTTACATATATTTAATATGGGGTTACAAGGTGCTGTGCAGAAGTGGCTATTAGATTTGGGTTTAACTGTTCCACACGTGGTGTGTCCAGGGGCCGCCTTAGGGTAAATACAATGGTTATTGTTCTGCACACTAAGTAAGCCTTAGTCATTTCACAACATATACCTTTAATGGTACCTTTACACGCCGCAACAGGATGGTGGCAACAACCGGGTGCTTCACGTGCACGAGCACGCACAAACGGTTGCCAACGGTAAACGCACCACCTTTACACGCCGCAAAAAGGTGCGCTACGGTAGGTTACATCTATCTCTGGATACACCGCCGGGTGCCAAAAGTTACCTTCTGTAGCTACCTTACCACATTTACACGCCGCAACAACAAGGTAATATGGGCGGAACAAAGGCAGCAGGTAAAACATATAGGCGTGCCACAGTCCATCACGCCACGCCCAAACCACAACCATTGGCCAACACAAGAGTGTTCTGTTGGGCACAACGCGAAGGGCGGATGGCGGAGACGTGACGTAGTAGTATTCGGACTGTGGCATGGAATAAGCGCTTGTGACATGGCGGAGTGTGGCATATTCAGCTAACGGGATGGTTATGCGTCACGCTGGAGCGGTTTACAGTCACATATGTGTGCGTAGTAGAAGTGTTTGCCTTGTCACGCACAATAAGCGCTTGTGACATAGCGGCGTGTGGCGATTGCGCTAAGTGGCGCTTGGGCGACACACAGTAGTGGCTTACAACACACAGTATGTGCATTTTGTGTAAAAATTGTCCTATGTGTGGTGTGTCTGGATACCAATGTGTGAATAGAGCCCCAATGGCGCTCGCATATGTGGTAACAGATGTCAATGGCCTTGAGGAGCTCGCTATGCCATGATGTGTGTGACTACGTACTTAAACCCACCTGACAATATTATGTCCTGCATCAATGTGCTGTGTGCAGGTGACCCTTTGCCTACACCAAAACAAAAGGGTTATGTACACACATTTTCACATAGACTGTTGCCCAAAAACCTTCCCAAACATCATGCCTACCCACACATATTGTCTGTCCATCCCAGGCATAGGTGGCAATGTGTGTGACAGCACTGGCCACAACCTAAACCTTGATCACACTGCCCTCCATCCCCAAGTAATCAGGCTCACACAGAACATTTTGTATCCAAGGAAAAAAAAATTATTTGAATTGATCAATCCAGACCTTGGAAAAGAAAAAATTAAATATACACAAAGGAAAGACAATGGCCATTAAACAGCATGTGACATTGTTAACACATAAATTTGGGATCCCAAAATGAACAAAAATTAGAACGTGTGCAGCACCAAGATAACACAAATAAAACCTAATCTAACTAACTACCTAAAACTTCTGCACACAATGAAAGAAAATAAAACAAAAACATATGGCGCAGCAACCCTGCTGTCACCACCATGGCAACCTTTGAAGGATCATCCAGAACCACCCACACTAGATGTGCTGGTTCTGCCAGCTCACTGCACCAGAGCCATTGAAGTAGGAGCAGTAAGCATCTCTACTGTCCCTGGCCTCCTGCTGAGTGCGACCACTGAGGCGCAACACCATGGTCGTCATCACGCCAAGACCCTGGACGGACCTCCCCTGTTGTGGCGTCTGCATTATCTACAGAACCTCCTGGCGTGTATGATGCTCTATCCCTACGACGCAGGAAGTTATGCAGCACACAGCAGGCCAGCACTACCACGTCAATAGACTCCAGTTTCATATGCATAGGCGTATGAAAAACCCGGAATCGATTCGCCATTATCCCAAACACATTTTCAACCACACGGCGGGCCCGGGATAGCCGGTAATTGAAAATGCGTCTTTCAGAAGTAAGGGCCCTCTGGGGATATGGCCGCAGTAGGTGTTCCTGAAGTGGGAACACTTCATCGCCACAAACGCAAAGTTGATATGATGGGTCGTCTCGTCATTTGAGGGTAAGTTCAGCCCACCGCTCCTTAGTAGTTGTGCCAAGGAGCATCTGAGTTGCGGCCGTTCATTCCAACGTCCACGTAGAGGAACTCATAGTTCGCATCCACTAGAGCCATGAGGATTATACTAAAATACCCTTTGTAATTGTAAAACAAAGAGCTCGAGTGGGGGGGGTTTAGTAATCCTCACGTGCTTACCATCCAAGGCCCCGCCGCAGTTGGGGAAGTTCCACCGGGTTTCAAAGCCTTGGCCTACTTCCATCCATTCTGCGGCTGTTTCTGGCATCTTCATATAGGATGGCTGCAGAGCACTCCAGATGGCCTCACACGTCTCAGGGATCAGGCGGCTCAGCAGGGGCAGGGAGACACGTGACAAGTATATTGAGGGATGTCATTGACTGGCCTGTAGCCAGGAACCGCAAAGTTATAGCCAAACGCTCCGCAGCTGATACCGATGGTCGCATAATAGTGTCAGTGGCCCCACAAGCTCCAAAAGGAAGGTGATACAGTCCTCGGACATACGAAGGTAGTTTCGGTAATCATCAGGATTGTTAAGCTCCAGCTCACGTAACAGCTGCATGTGGCCCCGGGTCTCCCGCCGGCGAAGCCAATCCCGGCTCCACAGCCGCCGTTGTCTGCGACGCATCAACCGGTCGTACCGATCCTGAAGCCACATTTGCTCTTCCACCACCGCAAGAGCCACGATAACATTTCGGTCATGGATATTCTGCATCCTCGGTCTCAGCACCTGTACATTACAAAAGATAACATCAGTACATACAACAATAAGGGGACATGTCAGCATGTAAAGCAAGGCACACCTCTTTTGGATTACACACTATAGCCAAGCAGATGTGAGCCCTCGTGTGCCCACAAAACACATCCTGGGAGGCATGCAAGGACAGCAACCACTAGTGGCCAAAAACCAAATGGAACATGCGCAATGATCCTGGCCTCCAAAGCCATTAACACTTTGTTGAGTGGCTGAAAGTCGCACATCTGGACCTATGTGAGTTACAAAGGGACGTGTCACCACTAATCTCGCCTATACGTGTCACACAAACCATTCCGCATACCATATGTAGTTTCACAAACAGTCAGTAATCCACTATGTACCAGGCAATGTCAGGGTGAGTAAGCATAGATGTCACAAACCAGATTACACATGACTCATCATGTTGGGAATTGGTTACACATGTGTTTGGACGGGTGATATCCACATCTGTTTAATCTCTGCTGCGGCACACCTCAAAGCCATGTCTGATCCTAGCCATGTTGGTCCCAGTGTCTGTTGACCCCAACCAGTATGGTATATTCATTGCTGTGCACATCTGTACCACATCACTGTCTACATTCCAGCAGCCATTCTCCTGCATGGTGAATGGAAACAAAAACACAAATGTGTAACTGAGAATATGGGAACCTCTGTCCAAAATGGCAATTATTAGGCAGCACACCACGCTAATGTAGTCCCAAAAATAACATCACTTGGTTGTCCGCTACAGCAGTCTTTGGCGTTAGCACAACAAATCATGCGCCTCAGCCCCCCCCCACGCCGCAACTTCCATGTCTGCCCACGAATACTTACTTTAATGGCTCTGGCCAGCAAGCGTAACGTCGACCGGCCTGAACAGCTTTTCAAGGAGCCGCAACCAATCACGATATAGCGATCTCCACCAATCACCTGCCGCTACACCTGTTCACAGGTGTACGCTAATAATGTGCAGAATTCGTGTCCTCTGATTGGTGTAGCTGACTATAAACTGTGCCAATGGCCACCACACCCTGTCCAGACGTCCATGTGCATTTAGCTAGTGGTGTTCAGTGATCTGTGCTCTGTTGCTCTGACGGTAAGTTATCTCACGTGCTTGTTCCTTGCCATGCATTTGTACATAACGCAGATGCGTCACTCACATGGCGCTTAGGCTGTGTGTGTTTGGACGTTGTGTTTTGTGCTTCTGGTCTGTCTTGTGTTTTTGCTATGTGCAAGGCTTATTCTCTGTAGTCCATAGACATGTAGGGAGTATTGTTAAAATATGGTTACGTATTTACATACATTGTTGTAATTTTGGGGCGCAAAATATTAATGCCTGGTTGGCCCCAGTAATTTGCTTCACCATTTGATCCCTGTAATGTGCGCCTGTTTTGGCAGGGGACGGTTGTTGCATGGCCTACAGTAGGGTGTTCATGTGTCACGTCCTACTGACGGACCCTATGTGTGAACCCACTGGACCGCGTAGTTGCGGATGCCGATACCTGGTTGATAGAGAAGCGGACTAGAACAGTAGAGTCAAAAGGTTTATTGTGTACAACAACAAAACAAGAACCCACGCCCCAGGGGAGAGTCACAAGGTCGCAGCACCGGAACACCACCGAAGGAGGCCCCGGAGCACTTAACCCCTATACAGGGATACTGCCGGTACCAACCTCGGGGGGACCAATGAAGCGGACACGGGTGTTAAACCGACCCCAGGCGACGTGGTAAAAAGCAACAGCACAAGAACACCAGGGAACCGGGGCAGGACTGGAGCCAGCACTTCAGCAGAGAAGAGGTCCGGGGAGCAAGCCGAGAACACCGGAGTCAATGAGGAGTCGGCAGGGCAGAGATCTGCTGGAAGTAACAAACAGGTATCCGATATTATGCAAAACAAGGAACAACCTGACCAGACCAGGGATAGCAACTTCACAAGGTAGAAATTGCCCTGGCAAAGACTGACAGGAAACAGGAAGCTTATATTACAGCAGGGTACTCCTGATTGGCAGGACACAGAGACTGGTGATTGGCTGAGGGGAGGAGCATGATCCGTGCAGTTCTCCAGCAGTCACTGATTCGGAGATGGAGTTTCATGCGCTCAAGCAGTAGCCCCGGAAGTGAGGAGCTGAGCGGCGCTATTCCAGCAGAGGGTGCTGGAGCCCTGCGGCAGACCCCCGAATGGTTACAGTACCCCCCCCTCCACGCCCCTCCCTGACGAACCGGCCAGGAACCTGCACAGAAGGTGCGGGCATTGACCTCTGCCTCCATGGTCCGAGGCTCCGCAAGGGCAGAAGGGCCCGAGGGCAGTCGCTTGGCATCTTGTGTCGAGCACAGGAGGAACAGGCGGAGACATAGGCGGAGACGTCCCGACGCATCCGTGGCCACCAGTAGTTTCCGACCAATCAAGCATAAGGTCATCGTCACCCTCGCATGGCCTGCGAGTCTGGAGGAATGGCCCCACGAAGGACGTGCCTCCGATCTGCCTCGAGTACCAGCGTCTTACCTGGTAGGGACAGACTGAGGGGTGCCGCCATGCAGGCGTCGGATGGATCGATGATGGAGCGTGACTCCTCCTCCCGACATTCGGACGTTACTAGGGTTTCGGCAGGGTTCAATGGGTAGACACGGCCCTTCAGGAGTGGAGCCCCCGGCACCAGATCAACGGGACAGACATAGGGTCCGTGCGGAGGTAACGTCTCGGCCTCCTTCTGGTCGAGGACGTCGGCATACGACTGATAGGCCGAGGGCAGCCCGGGCAGCCGTACGGGAGAAACGGGAAGAAGGCAACGGCTATGGCACGCCTGCCCCCACCGCAGGACCTCACCTGTTTGCCATTCCAGTACTGGTTAATGAATGCGGAGCCATTGAAGACCGAGCAGAAACGGAGGAGACAGGACCGGCAGGACATAGAAGGTGAGGCGCTCAGTGTGACGAGGACCGACTTGTATTTCCACCTCTCTGGTGACACCCGTCACAGCGTCTTGTAAGGGCCTCCCATCGACTGAGGTGATGACGTGGGGATGCTGCAGGGGGTATACGGGAATACCGTATCGTTGCGCCGCTTCCAGTTGCACAAAGTTACCTGCGGACCCGGAATCCAGGCAAGCCACCTCCGAATGGCGTTTGTCTCCTACCTTAACCTGGATGGCAATAGTGAGAGGTGGAGAGGACTCGCTCTCTGTTAAGTTGGCCTCTCTTACCTGCCCTAGATGGAGGTTCTCTGGCCGCTTGGGACACTGGCGGTGAAAGTGGCCAGATCCTCCACAATAAAGGCACAGGCCCTGGGTGATCCTCTCCTCCCTCCTCTGGATCCGGAGCTGAACACGATCCGCCTCGTGACCTGCCGGAGGTGCCGCGGGTTCCGGAAGGAAGGGTCCACTCTCCTGCGTCCTCTCCTGCGTTCTCTCCTGGTACCGCTCCTGAAGACGACGGTCAATTCGCACAGCGAGGGTGATGTACTCCTCCAGGGAACTGGGCAGGTCCTGAACCGTTAGTTCGTCCTTGATACGGCTAGACAACCCCCGGCGGAAGACACCAACCAAGGGCTCATCCGCCCAGCGGAGCTCGGCAGCCAAAGTACGGAATCGGATGGCATACTGCCCAACAGACTGGTTACCTTGTCGCAGGTTGAAGAGCGCCTGGGTGGCGGAGGCCACCCGGTCCTGGCTCATCAAAGGCCTTAGGAAAGGTGTCCAGGTTGGACATGATGGGATCCTCTCTCTCCTACAACGGGTTGAACCATGCCAGTGCCTCTCCCTCGAGGTGCGAAGCCAAAAATGCCACTTTCGCCTCATCCGTCGGGTATTGGTGAGGTAATAACCGGAAGTGGAGCTGGCACTGGTTAATAAACCCCCGACATGCTTTAGAATTCCCAGTGTACCTGGTGGGCTGGCACAGCCGTGGTGAAGACACAGTTCCAGCCGGAGCTCCAGGTGGCAGCACAGGGACAGAACCTGGGCTTCCTGTTGTGCTCTGTAGGTTGGTAAGCCGATCATCCATGGAGGACATATGGGATGACATCCGAGTCTGTCTCTCTCTCAGATGGTCCAATTCCTGGTCGAGACTCAGCACCTGGGAAGAGAGAGTGGGATCAGTGGTAGAGGACGCCCCTAAGCGGGCCTCTAGAGACTGGATAAACGCCACAACCTGGTCGTGACTCTGGCGGAGTGCGGCCAGCTCTCTTTGGGCATCAAACCTGGTATCAGCGGGGTCCATGGCCAGGGCAAGATCTGTCACGTCCTACTGACGGACCCTACGTGTGAACCCACTGGACCGCGTAGTTGCGGATGCCGATACCTGGTTAATAGAGAGGCGGACTAGAACAGTAGAGTCAAAAGGTTTATTGTGTACAACAACAAAACAAGAACCCACGCCCCAGGGGAGAGCCACAAGGTCGCAGCACCGGAACACCACCGAAGGAGGCCCCGGAGCGCTTAACCCCTATACAGGGATACTGCCGGTACCAACCTCGGGGGGACCAATGAAGCGGACACGAGTGTTAAACCGACCCCAGGCGACGTGGTAAAAAGCAACAGCACAAGAACACCAGGGAACCGGGGCAGGTCTGGAGCCAGCACTTCAGCAGAGAAGAGGTTCGGGGAGCAGGCCGAGAACACCGGAGTCAATGAGCAGTCGGCAGGGCAGAGATCTGCTGGAAGTAACAAACAGGTATCAGATATTATGCAAAACAAGGAACAACCTGACCAGACCAGGGATAGCATCTTCACAAGGTAGAAATTGCCCTGGCAAAGACTGACAGGAAACAGGAAGCTTATATTACAGAAGGGTACTCCTGATTGGCAGGACACAGAGACTGGTGATTGGCTGAGGGGAGGAGCATGATCCCTGCAGTTCTCCAGCAGTCACGGATTCGGAGATGGAGTTTCATGCGCTCAAGCAGTAGCCCCGGAAGTGAGGAGCTGAGCGGTGCTATTCCAGCAGAGGGCGCTGGAGCCCTGCGGCAGACCCCCGGGTGGTTACATCATGGGTGTAGTCAGAGCAAGATGATGATGTGTTTGCCCATAAGCTGTAGCATGTGGTGTTGTGTCAGACAGCCAGTCCTCATTTAACACATGGCACACCTTTCACATTGTGGCAAGGACAAAGATTATATGTTGGCCACCATGGGCAGGTGCAGATGTGCCCCTGCCAGCATGTTCCCTCACTCCATGTTTAGGTATGTTTGAAGTGGTTAATTTTTGGTGTAATCCTTGTTGCCACCATGTGTCTTTGTCCACATATGTATAGAGCTTAATCTGTCCAGACATGTGTAGCCGAGCTGATATCTTGCACATGGAGAAAGGTTCTCCCACATGCAAACATACATGTTGGCGAACAGCTTCATGGCCAGAAAAACAAGAACTTAGCCTGCCACTATGTTAATTTGTTCCCAAGCATGGGTTTAATGTTGTATGCGTGGTGTACTAAATGTTTACATGTCTGTTTTTCTCCACACAGATGCCGAGGGGTCAGTGGTGTAACTAGGATTGATGGCGCCCGGGGCACAGATCTATTTTGGCGCCCCCCCCAAGGTAGGTGAGGACCGGGGGGGGGGGGGGTAGAATCGCCACCCCTGCAGCCTTGATTGAGGACCGGGGGGGGGGGGGGGGTTGGGCTTTCCTCGGTCAGTCACCCCTGCTGCCCCCTCTTCTCAGCTGTGCTCTGTGTATTGTGTTTCACTGCCTGATGTATACATATATACACCTCACGGTGTGCCTGCCTGCCTGATGATGTATACATATATATACCTCAGGTATATATATGTATACATCAGGTAGGCACACCGTGAGGTGTATATATGTATACATCACCAGGCAGGGGGCACACAGCATGAGGTATTATATTATACCTCTTAGTGTGTGCCTGTACCTGCCCTGATGTAGATAACATATACACCTAATAACTCCCACAGACAACCACCCCCCCCATTAACCCCGCCTGTTTATGGTTAATTTTTACTTTACTTGGACTGGAGTCTGGAGAGACGAGTAGAGTTGTAGGCACAGCCGCGCCCGCGCACCGCAGCTAGCCTAGGAGGACGGACCGGCACCCGGACGACTCAGGTCAGGAGGAGGCAGGCCACAGACAGCGGTCACTGTCAGCAGCTCCTAACCTCGGCTCCTCTGCCTCTCTCCGTGACTCCGTCTATGCGGCGCGCCGGGTGACGTCACGTCAGCCACAGCGCGACGTGCGCGCGACGTGCCCGGGGGGGGGGGGGGGGTTGAGGTGTCAGGGGGCGGGGCGGACCAAGCAGAGCAGGATGGAATGGTTGTATGCATGCAGCTCCGCGGCCGCCCGTGGCCGTGCACAATATGCTGCGAGCTGCTGCCTGCGAGGTGATTAGTTCTGGCGGCGGCGCTGCACCCCCCACTGGCTGGCGCCCGGGGCTGAAGGTCCGGCTGCCCCCCCCCAGATACGCCCCTGCGAGGGGTAGCGTGGAGTTCGATACCCAGCTTCTCACAGCCTATCAAGGACACGAGTGCCTGTGGCGCTCATCGCTGCCTGAATATTGCAATCAGGCAGCGAGGGCTGAGGCCTACAGGCCTCTTGTCGATCTGGCCAATAGGCTGGCCCCCAGGCAAGGCAGGAGGTGGGACTAGGCAAAGGTGGCCCAAAAGATAAAAAACATGCAGTCCGCGTTCATGCGGGCTCACCTAGAATACACTGACCGTCGGTCAGGGGCTGGAGGTGAGGAGGTACCATTGCCAAGATTATGGTACTATCCCCTCCTCACCTTCACCCTTGGCCACGGTAGCTCGCGTGATACGCGGACCAACCGGCCCCTTCCTGCGTCCCATGTAGGCCCGGCCCAAGATCCATCTGCGCCACAGGAGGTGGGTAATTGTGTTACGGTGGTGGCCCACAATGCTTGCATCACATGTGTGCTTCTCTGCATGCTTCCCCACAACCCCATTGTGATATTTGGTTCAGGTCCTGCCAAACCATTTATTGATGTGTTATGTGTCCTCAGGGGCTTGGCTGGTTTAATCTAAAATCGATCCACAAAGCCCTTCTCCAATTCCGTAATTACCCAGAAATATAGGTATTTTTGGGCTATTTTCCAAGATTATAAAGGATGGCTTTGTTTGGTATTTAATGACGCACACAGCAACATGTCGTAAATGCTGAACACAAACATGTGTGTGGCCTTTGGCCCATGTAGTGTATGTTTAATGTATGTGGGTCCTATATTTCTTTGTTTGGGTCTCACAACGTCAAGCTGGACCACATGGCCCTGCACCCGATTTAAGCCAGCATCAATCTCCTGTGGTCACATATAATTTTTGGTGTAGGCCACTCTGAATGCCACATATGTATGTTTTACGCAGAGTACGTGGGATGCTACAGGTGAGTGTACAGGAGACGTCCAGGTGTTTGGGTCACTAGCCTTCTATCTTTCTGGTGTCTTGGTTTTTGGGTGCTGGTGTTTTGTGTGTGGTTTGGGATATTGTTGGCCTATGGCCAATTTACATAAATGATGGTGCTTTTAGTAAATTTGTTTTTCTTTTTTCTTTTCTTTTCACAGGCCCCTGAGCAGCCCTGCTCCATTTCTGAGCATCCTGTCGCTGGTGATGCTCAGCCAAGTCCATCTGTGGCTGAGCAGGAGGATGGAGCTAGTAATGTGGGTCCGGACCCAGGGCCCAGCTTGGCTATCCGGCGAAGGCAACGACCTGCCCCACTGGAGACCGAGCTGGGCACCTGGGCCCACCAGGTCCTTTTGGACGAACAGCGGACCCACATCTCTAGCTACGCCCTCCACATGAGTGACAGGATGTCAAGGGTGGAGCCACTCCAACACCAGATTGCTCAGCGGGTCTTTGACCGTGTCCTTGATGCGGCCGAAGATGGGGCCCTGCAATGGGGATGTCACATACCATCCCCAATGAGGAACAACGTCTGGCCCCTTTTGGCTGCAGAACCACCACAGCGTGTGAGAAGACTGGCCCCGACACGCACCCCAACTCCCCCCCCCCCTTCAACACGTCGTCTTCGATCAGGACGCTCTTGGGCAGGGCGGGGCTGCCATGGGGGGGGGCCACATTGTCAGAGCAGACAGAGGATGAGGAGCATGTGGGACACTACTAGCCAATGCACATTATGACCCCGGCACATTAGCCCCTTTTATTTTGGGTTACATTTATTTTTGGCCAAAATCGGCCTGTGTATTTTTTGTATGTTTTGTATTGTTTATGTTGTAATAAATTTTTTGGATGCACACAATTCTGTCTTCATTTTTGCCAAAAAATTATACAATGTGCGGGCCTGAATGTTTAGGGTCAAAATCTAGTGGACACTATCCACACATTGTGGCCAATGGCCCCAGAGCAGGAGCACCATGTGGCTGCTAACATGTCGTTGTAGTTCAAAGAGCTGTGCTCATCTGGGTCACACAGTTATGGAATGTACATGTTGGGGAACAATACATGTGTGTTGTGACATGAAGGAATACACATAAATAGTTGTCAGAAATTTTATTGCCAACAAACATGTGTGACAGACATTTGCCACAAGACACACAATTCTGGTTTCGGCTAGTAGTAGCCGGTCCACACTATGGTCCCAATGTGGGACACTATAAGAAAAGAGGGCAACAGGGTAGCCAGTCCACACTCCCCATGGTCCCAATGTGGGACACTATAAGAAACGAGGGCAACAGGGTAGCCAGTCCATACTCCCCATGGTCCCAATGTGGGACACTATAAGAAAAGAGGGGAACAGGGTAGCCAGTCCACACTCCCATGGTCCCAATGTGGGACACTATAAGAAAAGAGCCCAATGGGGGCAAAAAAAACAAAAAGCCAACAAGGCAACAGTCAACATGTTTAGTCCAACAAGGACAACAGATTTTCAGGGCAGGTCAGCCCATTTAGGTGTGGGTGTTGGTCCACATCATTGGAGGCCACCATGATGTTGCTGCACGGCAGCCAGCATGGCACCCAACCTGGCCAGGTCTTGCAGGCCGCGTCGGTGTGCCCGGTGTAGCCGTCGGGCGAAATTATGGTGGGCCCTCATCACTTCCTCTATGGTAGGTACACCTGTATTGTGATTGTAAAAAAAAATTAAATTCTAATAGTCCCTATGGTGGTTTGGTATGTTCAAACAACAAATATGGTCCTTACCTTCGGGCTCAACCTCCTCCTCAGTATCAGGGGTGATGGGGAGGCACTGACACTCCACCCCGCAGCTCCAGCACGCTCTCCATCTGCAACAATGGGTGAAGAACATTATTCACAAAATGGGTGCAAATCATAATGACCCAAAACAACCACACTGCTTACAGTGTGCAGGGCCTAAGACACAACAAAACACACCACCATAATCCTCTAAGGCTGGCTCATTTGCTGCTTGAGGCATGGCCTCATCCTGCCCAGCAGGCGATGGCACCTCAGGCTCCGGCCCCGCTGGCTCATCACCATCTGCCGCGGGTGGAGCTGATGGGAACGCAGCACCTCTTCCTGAAGCCCTGCTGGGTATTCCTGCTCCTCCTCCTCATGCCCTGGTGACGGGCTATTCCCTGTTGGGGATGGTGTGGCAGCTGCCTCTTGAGGCGGTGGGGTTGGTGGGCCACCTGCAGGTGGTGCCAGGGGACCCTCATCAGATGAGGAGTCAGCGACATCTGTATTTGAAGAAACAATCATTCAGCTGTCAGAAGAAGGGTTCAGCACAGAGGTGTTTACACATTTAGATTGTTGGGCTATGTGTTTGCAGTAGTCCAGATATGGGATGAGGTCATGTGTTATGCATGTAGTGTGTGTATGAGACGTAGTATGGTTATTGTGTGGAGAGCATATAACACTGTGGACTAATCTTTGGACCAAACAAAATGAGGTTAATGCAGATGTGTAGGCACCCCCTCAATATTCTGCTGAATATATGTTACCCCATTGCATGTGTCCCGCCGTAGCCCACAGTCTCCTTATAATATGTTTGTCAACATATGTGTGTTGTTTTGTGCTTATACATGGGCAAATGTGTGTTTGGGCCAAACAATTACTCACCACACAGCCTGGCAATCCGGGCACGGATGTCCACTATGCGGCCTGGGCATTTCTGCTTCAGGTCCGCAATTTTCTTCTGGACGGCTTTAGCGGTCCTCTCCACCCCCAGTTGGTTGAGCAGGGCCCGCTGGATCCGCCTAATGGTGCGCCGATTGCGCAGCCTGGGATGCCGGTGGTGATGGTGACCCCAATAATCGTACCGGTCACAATGGTCTATAAGGACCAGTAACTCCGCCATCCCCCACGTTGCAGCGCGCTGTGCGGCCGCCATAACTGCAATGTTGTGTGCAGAGGAGGGGTTGGCACCTTGCAGGCAGAGTGAAACTGAAACCAACGTCATGACGTCATTACGGCCGCTGCCGTGGTGACACACCATTCAAAGTCGCCCTACGCGCAGTGACACGGCCGAAACACTTCTGCGGCACCTACAGAACAATACCCCACAGAGCGGTGCGTAACGCAACCTTGTGCGCTTTCTACTGAATTATTCCTTTGCATGTGGTATGACAATGCGCACATTACATAGTGCGCGCACTGACACGGCAGAAGCACTTCTACGGCATCTGCAGTACAATAAGCCAGGGCGGTGCGTAAACCAAACTTGTGCGCTGTGTACAGCATTATTCCTTGTTATGTGTTAAGTGAATGTGCACACTATCTAAGGACCATGCCGCATTGGTACTTTTGCCTTCCGCAAGTGTGTGTCCGCGTAATTGTACTAATGTATGATCGTGCATACGGCGTGTATCTGTAGTGCTGAAGTGACAGCTCATCCAAGATGGCGGCCTGTGGAGGATGAGCCAATCGGAACGCAGCATCTTCCACCAATGATCGCTGATGGGGCGCGGTAACCCGGAGCCTGTGTCACGCCCCAGGTACATACCAGGTACATAGCATGGTCACGAAACTACCCTTCTGTTCCTTATTTACACGCCGATACAGGCCGCAACCATCGCCTTGAAAGCCACCTGTTTTAGGGCACTGCTCTGAAACAGGTGCCTCCAGTGGTGGGTGGTAACAACCGTCTTCACACGCCGCTACCTCGGGTTGATTTGGCGGTGCAAGATACATTTCTATCGTCTACCCGGTTGTTGCCACCATCCTGTTGCGGCGTGTAAAGGTACCATTAGAGTTTTTATTATCACCTGTGTAGAAAAATTTTGGTTATTAAGAGTGTTCAGAATAAACTTTAATGCCCGGCTCACTGAAGGTATCCCAGTTGACTCCCCTTTATACAACCCTGCTGACAGTGGTAACCTTGAGGGGTGGACAGTTAAGACCAAGATAGAAGCATAGAGACTTGGGTTTAAGCTATAATACGGGTGTTAATCAGTCAAAGCCTCAGCAAGTTAAGCCCAAGAGATCTTGTGGCAGAGAAGAAAGGGAAGAAGTATGTAGCAAGAAGGGGAGGGAAGACTGTGTTGTTTTATGATTATTTGTTAGGACGCATTAGCTTTAATACGGGAACGCAGGCTGTCAGTATAGGTGGGTAAGGACAGGTGTCCTCTCCAAGAAGGAGGGAAGACCGGTGTACCGTGGCATAAGTATTTGCTGGAATAGAGACACCGGTGAATAGTGATTAAAGATGTTGCGTCTTTTCAAGAAAAGTGCAGTCTCCCTCCGGCAGCAAAAAAACGGCCATTAATATGGTCCGTAAAAGAGAAGGGAGAAAGTATGTTAAAAAAGCAAACAAGCACAATTAGAAGGCTATGAGGAAGTTAAAGGGGAAGGAGGGTGCTGTAATGCTATATGGTTATGTGTGTATAACGCTAGGTGGCTATAACTACCATAGGAGGCTGTGAGTGGTGCACATAGTGTTAAATGAAGCTGTAATCAGGGCCCCTGTGTATACAAGTCATATTAAATAGGTTTCTGTAAGCTCTAAAATGCTGAGATGTGAGATGTAATGACAGGTTGATTATTGTCTTGTCTGTATGTGACTGTATGTTTTGTATCACGCGTGATGTGAGAAGGTGTTTTAGTGTATGTTTTTTTTGTGTTATACATGCTGCCAAGCGATTCCCTAGGGAGAATGCTACCTTATAATGTGTATGTTCCCCTTGGCATATTCATAAGTGTCTGTTTCTGCCAATATACCCGTCCAAGGTCAGGCTGTGTGAAAATTGTGCGCAGATATTTTCTCTTCCCCCTCCCCTTCTGTACCTGATGGGAGGGGGTAAGAGCTAGTCTGGACTAGCGTGTTCATTTTTACATGCGGGAGTGACATTCACCCATTTTTGCATAAGATTAAGATCCTGAGTGGAAGGCAGGAATTTCTTTTCATTTTTGGCTGTGAATATTAAGAATCATAATTGTTTACTGTGTATTTAGTTGGAAGCTAGTAATATTGCCTATTATTGGACACAATAATAATTATTTTGGACAGTTTTTGTACACTCCTGCTCGAGGTCCTACAGAATCAGGTTTTTACTGACTTTCATACAGGGATTATTCTATTTTATTGAGTCATACTGACACACTGTCTTCTTGTTTGTGTTGTGTTAATATTCTTTAGACACTATGATAGCTATTTGGGATAATTTTTGCATATTTCTGGAGGTAGACTCTTTCTGATTTAAATAAATAAATGGTGTTAGTACGATGAACAATTGTTTTTAGAAGAGCCATAGAGAACAGATAATAATACTTAGTATATGTGTGTTAAATCTTCAGATTCTAATCCCATTGTTTTCTAAAGTTGTTTTTTAGTTAAGGCGCTGGCTCCAGGTGGGGAATGGACTTGTTTAAGTTCGGACAGAAACCTCCGCCCAGAGTGTCCCTCCTCCCATCTTAGGAATGTAAGACTCAGAGGAAGTTTTGCCCATCAGAACTTCCTGTGGCAGCCATCTTACACCACCCAAAAGGCCTGTTAACAATGAGACTACATCACAGTTAGTTCCACTACCAGTTTATATATCCAGTTATGATTATACAAGGGTAATATTATATATACCTTTACTCTGATATCTTCTGATTCCCTCATGCGAGGGGCGGATGGAGACATTTATAACAGAATTTTAATGGGTTTTTGGTTAAGCATAAAACAGTTATAGTTTATAAATATAGCGCCAATATATTCTGCAGTGCTGTATTATTTGTTGCCTAACTATCAATATAATTAGTAGAGAATTGTAATAAGAATTTTGTTGAATAAGTATTTTTCTGAGTTTTGAAACTGATGCAAATTGAGTGTTTTATTTCAGATGTACGTATAGGAGAGATGATCTTACACTGGACACCGGTAGGATCCTCGCATGAGGTAATCAGAGCAATTGATTCTGAGTTTTTGCACTTTTGTGAGTAGGTGGAGCATCTTCTAAGTACAATTCTTACAAAAACGGTAAGCATATTGAATGCAGAATTGGTAAATCATGGTGAGGTAGACACCATGTTATCAGTCTAGGATGGTATAATCACGCTGGCAATCACTACAGGTGACCTCCTAGAGGTAGGGGGCAAGGTACAATTTGAAGTTAAAATAAAGTTAGTCTAGGTAGTGGTGGGAGGTTATCCATCCCAGCCTTGTTAAGTCTGGCTGCCTAAGCACCCCCTCGGCATCAGACTGCCTGGACAGAACTAAATAAATACTAAAGGAACAAAATAGGAGTTGTGCTGAAGGATGGGAAAAAGGACAGGCCATGATGACGTCTTTCTTCAACAAAAGTTAGAATAGTCTTTGCTTGGCCCCCACATACACCTCAACAGGCCACAAGTGTAGTCAGATGAATACTTCCTGGTTCGCTCCTGGTTACAGGTAAGGCCTTGTGTACAATCCTGCTTTATTCTTACGCACAACACAACTCAGAAAGGTAAGAATATTAAGCAGCAGCTGCTCCACAAGCTTTAAGAATTGCAAATAGGGTGCGGACAAGGAGAGAAAAGTTATAAACATGTCCTAGTAGGTGTGGATCTCTCTCTCCTATATAAAATACCATAAGATGTCTAATATATTGGTTAAAAATGTTCTGAAGCAGAGTAAGTGGGTAAATGAGTAAATATATACGTAAATAATAATAGGGTAGTTGTATGATAAATAATTGGACGTTTCCTCAGATATCCAGTTACCTTTTTGACCTGTTTTTCAGGAAAGCAGGGAGACCACTGATGATAAGTATACAGTAATTATATTGTCTAATGTTATACTATGTTATATTTGTTTGACTTTACATTGTATCATATTGTTTTATTTGTGCTCTGACAGACTTGCTGAGACCTGTTTCAATTACTGACTATTGACAGTGTATCTAGTGACCCTCATATATATATGTTGACTGAGCAATTGCTGTATAATTTTATGGAAGGTAATGGACTAAACAACACTTTACAAGCTGGAAATATGTATATAAGAACAGGGATAGGTTAGGGACAGATAGGGCGAGACGACGTGGAGCGGGGGCCGACCTCCGCTGGTTAGGTAGGTTTCCAGCTTTAAGGACATTACTAGGGTACTATTAGGAGTGGGTATATCATTTATAAATTGTGTAAATCTTATGTTTTTATTTCTATGAGCTATATTGGGTGACAATTTATTTTGATATTTTAATCAATAGAAAATTATTTTTGATTGTATATAAGATCCTTATATAGAAGTTATTTGACAAGAACCCAAAGAATGTAATGTTTCTGTATATATATTGTATATCTCTTCTCTGAAGGTACCTTTACACGCCGCTACAACATGGTGGAAACAACCGGGTAGATGAGAGAAATGTATCTTGCACCGCTAAATCAACCCGAGGTAGCGGCGTGTAAAGACGGTTGTTTCCACCCGTCACTTGCGGCACCTGCTTCAGAGCAGTGCTCTAAAACAGGTTGATTTCAACCCGATGGTAGCGGCCTGTATCGGCGTGTAAATAAGGAACAGGAGGGTTGTTTCAACACCTTGCTATCTACCTGAGGCGTGACACAGGCTCCGGGAAACCACCCCCCTTCAGCGATCATTGGAGGAAGCTCCTGTGTTACGATTGGTAGTCGCTGCATAGGGCGGCATATTTAAGGAGCTGACCAGTCACACTACACAATTGCTCGAGCGTCATGTATTAGTCAGCCTCCTGCGCTGGCTGCCCAATAATGATGCTATTGCTTTGTCCTATCAGCGTACGAAATTCTCGTAATCCACAATTCTGGCACGCCTATGTGTTGTCCCTGCTGCACCAGGTCCTCCCATATTACCTTCTGTTACGGCGTGTAAATGAGGTAAGGTGCTCTACACAAGATAACTTGTGGCACCCGGCGGTGCATCCAGAGATAGATTCAACCTTCTGTAGTGCGCCTTATAGCGGCGTGTAAAGGCGATGCGGGTACCGTTTGTAACCGTTGTTACGTGCTCGTGCACGTGAAGCACCCGGTTGTTTCCACCATGTTGTAGCGGCGCGTTAAGGTACCTTTAGGGATGATTGTTTTTCATTTATAGGTAAGTCAAGAACTGATACCATATTCCTTTTATATTTTTTTTCTTAAAAGGTCGTGTGTGTATGTAATATTAGATGATAAGATGCTCAAGGGGGGTGACTATTCTTCAAGTTATATGTAAAATTTTGTGATTTGTTTTTGTGTTGCTATGTATTACTATGTCATAGATAGTTATGAAAATGGTACACATTTTTATGAGATTATGGTTGAAAATGTTGTCCAGGTAATAGATTCCCCGAGATAGGTTTTTCTTATGTTTTGACACTTATAAAGTGCTCGTCTAACATGTATTTTTGAGCTTTCTCTCCCCCTTTAACATGCCGCTACTGTGGACCGAAGTCGCTTCCCACAGCCTGGAGATGGAGTGATGGTCAGAAGAAACGTCAGAAATTCTGCGGACGACTGAGACAGCTGAAGAGCTCAAATGGCAGCCCAACTAGATCCAAGATCTACACTACAAGGCAGACGAGCCCAGGAGAACTACCGAATACTGTCTCTTACTACAGACGCTGGCCTATATGCGATTGATATAAACATCCCAAGGGACACTGACCGCTTAGGACACCTTTATTTTTTGGATATCAGGGACTGACTTATTTTAGATAAGACTGAAGTTTCCACCAGCAACATTGACTTGGTACGAGGCCATGTTCTCCTGAATTAGACCATAGTGAGGACCGACTTATGGAGAATGTCAAATATAATGACTAACAGTTGAGTGATAATTATGACCGGTATTTGATTGCGGCATTCGTATAGTTTCCTTGTTTGTCATGGTTTGTGAGTGTTCATGACCATCCGATGGTGTAATGGGCAGACCTATGTGGGGAATCCGGTGAAGTGGTGTAGGAAGACCGGCTCCTTCTACTAGGGGAGGAGAATGTACCTGAGTAGGTCTGTGTGCATGCACTTTGGTTGGAGGATTCACTCATTGCCACGGGAGAAGGAAATTGTGGGAGCAGCATTCATTTTTATAATATTTAGAATCTATTTTAGTAAATATAATCGCCATATTTTTGTGTGAAAAACTCTTACTATGTATTCCAGTAGTATTAACTAGAGAGGTGAGACAAAGAAGAGGAACCCATGTGCATAGGGTGGCACTAATTTCATGCTGTGTAATACCTTGCATCAAGAAGATGATGTCTTGCGTCATGAAGGAGACAGTGAAAACAATGTATGCAGATCTCAGAGGCCTCAATGATGAAGGAGAAATATACGCCTGAAAATTGCCATTGCCATTGCTGCAAGACCCCTTGGAGAAATACGAGAACTTGAGACTCATCTTAGATAACAGTTTAGGGTGCGGCAAGACCAACTACAAAGGCATTTTGACATTACGGTTGTCCCATTGTTGATGAAGGCTCCTTTCCCCTCCTCTACCTTTTCCCTCTCTGCCACCTAAAGCAAAGATTTAGGGTAAGATTTTGAATGTCTCCAAAGGGGGGAATGTTATGGCAATAAATAGTTAATAATTTATATTAGTTTATAGTCATTCAGAAATCTTTCAGGCTAGAGGTCTGTTTGTAGAAAAAAGACCTTGGCCTTGCTCTTTTCCCTAGCTAACCCTCTCTCCTTCTTCCCTCCCACCTTCGGGTTTTCTCTGTCTCAGATTTTATATAATGTTTTGACTTAGAGGTAGCTGCACTGAAGCTCTTATCAGCTTGTTCTGAATGTACTGCCTTGTTCAAGGCTGAATTGGAATACTAACTCACAGAATATAATTGAATGTTTTTTTTCAGAATAAAATGTATAATCAGCATAATATGATGCAATTATCTAGAAACACCCTAAGGAATGCCCCTTTAGTGATAAGTAATAAAACTGCTAACTGCGCCTAAAATAAAGGTCTTTGTCATTAAGCTCTACATTGACTTGTGTGTCAGCTTGGTTCTTACGTTGGCGTGCAAACACTTAGACAAAGCATCAATTTGGCGGCAGACAATTAAGAGGACAGCCCACCTGAAAGGTGTGGAGGGCATCCATTACAGCGGACTGTGCCTGTTTCGCTGTAACGGAAATCCCGCGTCACTGATTAGTTGCACCCAGCCAGCCGCAAACAATCAGCAACGTGGGTTTTGCGTTAGAGAGACAGTGTGACGTGAATGCAAGGTGAGTGTAGGGTTAAGTGTAAGGTGAGTGTAGGACTAAGTGTGACGTGAGTGCAAGGTGAGTGTAGGGCTAAGTGTGAGGTGAGTGCAGGGCAAAGTGTGATGTGAGTGCAGGGCTAAGTGTGACGTGAATGCAGGGCGAGTGTGACGTGAGTGCAGGGCTAAGTGTGACGTGAGTGCAGGAGCTGGAGTGTGACGTGAGTGCAGGACAGAGTGTGACGTGAGTGCAGGACAGAGTGTGACGTGAGTGCATGACAGAGTGTGACGTGAGTGCAGGACAGAGTGTGACGTGAGTGCAGGACAGAGTGTGACGTGAGTGCAGGACAGAGTGTGACGTGAGTGCAGGACAGAGTGTGACGTGAGTGCAGGACAGAGTGTGACGTGAGTGCAGGACAGAGTGTGACGTGAGTGCAGGACAGAGTGTGACGTGAGTGCAGGACAGAGTGTGACGTGAGTGCAGGACAGAGTGTGACGTGAGTGCAGGACAGAGTGTGACGTGAGTGCAGGACAGAGTGTGACGTGAGTGCAGGACAGAGTGTGACGTGAGTGCAGGGTGAGTGTGAAGTGAGTGCAGGGTGAGTGTGACGGGAGTGCAGGGCTAAGTGTGACGTGAGTGCTGGACAGAGTGTGACATGAGTGCAGGGTGAGTTTAGTGCTATGTGTGAGGGGAGTGCAGGGTGAGTGTGAGGGGAGTGCAGGGTGAGTGTGAGGGGAGTGCAGGGCTAAATGTGACGGGAGTGCAGGGCTAAGTGTGACGTGAGTGCAGGGTGAGTTTAGTGCTAAGTGTGAGTTGAGTGCAGGGTGAGTGTGAGTTGAGTGCAGGGTGAGTGTGACGGGAGTGCAGGGATAAGTGTGACGTGAGTGCAGGACAGAGTATGACTTGAGTGCAGGGTGAGTTTAGTGCTAAGTGTGAGGGGAGTGCAGGGTGAGTGTGACGGGAGTGCAGGGCTAAGTGTGACGGGAGTGCAGGGCTAAGTGTGACGGAAGTGCAGGCTAAGTGTGACGGGAGTGCAGGGCTAAGTGTGACGGGAGTGCTGGACAGAGTGTGACATGAGTGCAGGGTAAGTTTAGTGCTATGTGTGAGGGGAGTGCAAGGTGAGTGTGAGGGGAGTGCAGGGTGAGTGTGACGGGAGTGTGACGGGAGTGCAGGGTAAATGTGACCCGAGTGCAGGGTAAGTGTGACCTGAATGCAGGGTGAGTGTGATCTGGGTGCAGGGTGAGTGTGGCCTGAGTGCAGGGCTGAGTGAGACCTGAGTGCAGGGCTGAGTGAGACCTGAGTGCAGGGCTGAGTGAGACCTGAGTGCAGGGCTGAGTGAGACCTGAGTGCAGGGCTGAGTGAGACCTGAGTGCAGGGCTGAGTGAGACCTGAGTGCAGGGCTGAGTGAGACCTGAGTGCAGGGCTGAGTGAGACCTGAGTGCAGGGCTGAGTGAGACCTGAGTGCAGGGCTGAGTGAGACCTGAGTGAGACCTGAGTGCAGGGCTGAGTGAGACCTGAGTGCAGGGCTGAGTGAGACCTGAGTGCAGGGCTGAGTGAGACCTGAGTGCAGGGCTGAGTGAGACCTGAGTGCAGGGCTGAGTGAGACCTGAGTGCAGGGCTGAGTGAGACCTGAGTGCAGGGCTGAGTGAGACCTGAGTGCAGGGCTGAGTGAGACCTGAGTGCAGGGCTGAGTGAGACCTGAGTGCAGGGCTGAGTGAGACGTGCGTGCAGGGCTGAGTGTGATGTGCGTGCAGGGCTGAGTGTGATGTGCGTGCAGGGTGAGTGTGATCTGGGTGCAGGGTGAGTGTGATCTGGGTGCAGGGTGAGTGTGGCCTGAGTGCAGGGTGAGTGTTGGCTTGAGTGCAGGGCTGAGTGTGGCCTGAGTGCAGGGTGAGTGTGGCCTGAGTGCAGGGTGAGTGTGGCTTGAGTGCAGGGCTGAGTGTGACCTGAGTGCAGGGCTGAGTGTGACCTGCGTGCAGGGCTGAGTGAGACCTGAGTGCAGGGTGAGTGTGACCTGAGTGCAGGGCTGAGTGAGACCTGAGTGCAGGGCTGAGTGAGACCTGAGTGCAGGGCTGAGTGAGACCTGAGTGCAGGGCTGAGTGAGAACTGAGTGCAGGGCTGAGTGAGACCTGAGTGCAGGGCTGAGTGAGACCTGAGTGCAGGGCTGAGTGAGACCTGAGTGCAGGGCTGAGTGAGACCTGAGTGCAGGGCTGAGTGAGACCTGAGTGCAGGGCTGAGTGAGACCTGAGTGCAGGGCTGAGTGAGACCTGAGTGCAGGGCTGAGTGAGACCTGAGTGCAGGGCTGAGTGAGACCTGAGTGCAGGGCTGAGTGAGACCTGAGTGCAGGGCTGAGTGAGACCTGAGTGCAGGGCTGAGTGAGACCTGAGTGCAGGGCTGAGTGTGACCTGAGTGCAGGGCTGAGTGTGACCTGAGTGCAGGGCTGAGTGTGACCTAAGTGCAGGGCTGAGTGTGATGTGCATGCAGGGTGAGTGTGAGTGGTGGATGAGTGTGAGTGCAGGGTGAGTGTACGGTGTGTGGGTGTAAGTGGTCTGCAGTACCTGGCTCCTGGTGCTGTGTGCATTTAGCTTAAGGACCTCTGGTGATGTCACAGTCATGTGACCTTGCTCCGGCCATGATTGTGACATCATCAGAGGTCCTGTAAGTATAGAGCCCCCATCACACATAACGACGCACCAGCGACACCGATAACGATACGACCTGACCGGGATCGTTGGTGCGTCGTTTTCACATCGCTGGTAAAGCCCCGTCACACATAACGATGCATCAGTGATCCCAGCCAGGATGTATCGTTATCAGTATCGCTGGTGCGTCGTTTTCACATCGCTATTCATTTAAAATAGCGGGACAGGAAAGTCGACAGTGAAGTTAGCTTTCCTGTCTGCTATGTGAGTGTAGTGCTGTCGTGTCTATCACGGCAATCCTGCGTCGTGGAAATCCCGTTTGTCTGTCGGCGGCCAATGAGCGCTGGCGCATGATTTCGGCCCCAGACGGAAGTGGCCACTAGACAATTATATAGTAGACCAGATGGTGGCCCGATTCTAACGCATCGGGTATTCTATAATATGTATGTAGTTGACATACTGTGACTGACAGAACTTGTTCAGTCAACGTGAATGTACTGTGTGTGTATATATATATATATATATATATATATATATATATATCTATTATATAATTGCCGTAGCGACTTCCGTCGGAGCGGCGCTGCTTCCGGTGGCTTGGTTAGCGAGTCCGAGCTGCTTCTCCTGGACTCTCCCCGGCGGGCATTGCGAGTCGTTGCAGCCTCGCGAAGCAATGCCCGCGAAGCGGGCATTGCGAGTCGCTGACACCCACCACTAACCAAGCCACAGAAGCCCATACTACTGTAGTGTACACCGCTATAGTATACTACAGTCCCATGCCCATAAGCGACATGGGACTGTAGTATACCATCGCGCTGTACACTACACCCTCCTGCCGCTCTTACACACTACCCCGCCCACCACTAACCAAGCCACAGAAGCCCATACTACTATAGTGTACACCGCTATAGTATACTACAGTCCCATGCCCATAAGCGACATGGGACTGTAGTATACCATCGCGCTGTACACTACAGCCTCCTGCCGCTCTTACACACTACCCCGCCGCTGCTCCCCTACACCCTAAGCCCCGTCGGCTAACACCGCCGCACCCCTACACCCTAAGCCCCGACCCGCCGCATCTATGCCCGCCGCTGTCGCTAACACCGCCGCACCCCTACACCCTAAGCCCCGACCCGCCGCATCTATGCCCGCCGCTGTCGCTAACACCGCCGCACCCCTACACCCTAAGCCCCGACCCGCCGCATCTATGCCCGCCGCTGTCGCTAACACCGCCGCACCCCTACACCCTAAGCCCCGACCCGCCGCATCTATGCCCGCCGCTGTCGCTAACACCCGCCGCACCCCTACACCCTAAGCCCCGACCCGCCGCATCTATGCCCGCCGCTGTCGCTAACACCGCCGCACCCCTACACCCTAAGCCCCGACCCGCCGCATCTATGCCCGCCGCTGTCGCTAACACCGCCGCACCCCTACACCCTAAGCCCCGACCCGCCGCATCTATGCCCGCCGCTGTCGCTAACACCGCCGCACCCCTACACCCTAAGCCCCGACCCACCGATACCCCCTAAGCCCCGCCGACTATCCCCTAAGGCACCGCCGCCCCTAACCTCCCGCCGCTCTCCCCTGCCCCTCTCGCTAAAGCCCTACACCCTAAGCCCCCGCAGTCCCCTAACCTAACGTCGCTCTCACCTAAGGCCCTACACCTCAAACCCCCGCCGTGCCCTAGCTAACGTCCCCGTCGATCACTTACATGCCTTCAAGTCATCTGATCGTCCGTCCGATCCACAAGTCCTCCGTCCGGCCAGGCGTCCTCTTCCTCCGGCCCCGGGGGTCTTCTGTCTTCTTTCCGCCATCTCCGCCTCTTCGTCCGGCCCCGGGGATCTTCCACCTCCGACGTCCTCTTCGTTCTCATTCACATACAATGGAAGAAAAATCCCCCATTCTATCTCAATCAGATCTCAGGGCCTCTTCTGATTGGTCGATGTATACTGCCCTCAGCCAATCAGAAGAGCCCCTCAAAACTGAGACGCAGTTCTCATTCAGGTCCGACTTTTTTTTTCCCCATTGACATACATTACCGGTGTGTCGGCGATTTTATGGCCGCCCACCTGGTTCTATTTGTCGGCCCTAAAATCGCGGACACACCGCTAATGCATCTCTATGGCCAGTCAGCCCGATTTCGGATTGAACGCCGACCAATCAGAATTCGAGCTCACTGCCCATAGACATGCATTAGCGGTGTGTCCGCGATTTTAGGGCCGACAAATATAACCAGGTGGCCGGCCATAAAATCGCCGACACACCGGTAATGTATGTCAATGGGGAAAAAAAAAGGCGGACCGGAATGAGAACTGCGTCTCACTCTGACTTAAAAAAATAAATAAATTAAATAATAAAATAAATTATTTAAAAACAATTTAAAAATAATAAATAATTCATTAAAAAATAATATATAATTAAATAAAAATAATAATAAAAAAATAAATAAATGGCGGACCTGAATGAGAACTCTGTCTCCGTCTAACTTAAAAAAAATAAATAAATTAAATAATAAAAAAAATCATTTAAAAAAAATATTAAATAAATCATTAAAAAATAATAAATAATTAAATAAAAATAATAATAAAAAAAAAAAAAAAAGGCGGACCTGAATGAGAACTCTGTCTACGTCTAACTTAAACAAAATTAATTAATTAAATAATAAAAAAAATAATAAAAAAATAATAAAAAAATAATAAATAAATCATTAAAAAATAATAAATAATTAAATAAAAATAATAATAAAAAAAAAAAAAAAGCCGGACCTGAATGAGAACTGTGTCTCCGTCTAACTTAAAAAAAATAAATAAATTAAATAATAAAAAAAATCATTTAAAAATAATAAAAAAATAATAAATAAATCATTAAAAAATAATAAATAATTAAATAAAAATAATAATAAAAAAAAAAATAAATGGCGGACCTGAATGAGAACTCTGTCTCCGTCTAACTTAAAAAAAATAAATAAATTAAATAATAAAAAAAATCATTTAAAAATAATAAAAAAATATTAAATAAATCATTAAAAAATAATAAATAATTAAATAAAAAATAATAATAAAAAAAAAAAAAAAAAGGCGGACCTGAATGAGAACTCTGTCTCCGTCTAACTTAAACAAAATTAATTAATTAAATAATAAAAAAAATAATTTTAAAATAATAAAAAAATAATAAATAAATCATTAAAAAATAATAAATAATTAAATAAAAATAATAATAAAAAAAAAAAAAAAAAAGACGGACCTGAATGAGAACTGTGTCTCCGTCTAACTTAAAAAAAAAAAATAAATTAAATAATAAAAAAATCATTTAAAAATAATAAAAAAATAATAAATAAATCATTAAAAAATAATAAATAATTAAATAAAAATAATAATAAAAAAAAAAAAGGCGGACCTCAATGAGAACTGTGTCTCCGTCTAACTTAAAAAAAATAAATAAATTAAATAATAAAAAAAATAATTTAAAAATAATTAAAAAATAATAAAAAAATAATCATAAAAAAAAAAAAAAACATAATAATTAAACAAAAATTATCTAAATTTTAATAATAAAAAAAAAAATTAAAAAAAAAAAAAATAAATAAAAATAATTTATTAAATAATTAAAAAATATTACAAAAATAATAATAAAAAAGAAAAAATAATAATGAAAAAAATATTATACAAATTTGACGATTAATAACAATTATTAAAAAAAAAAAAAAAAAAAAATTAAAAAAAAATTCAATTTTTATAAACAAATAATAAAAATAAAAAAAAATAATAATCAAAAAAAATTTATAAAAATTTTAATAATCAAAAAAATTATTAAAAATTTTTTATACAATCATAAAAAAATAAACCAAAAAATTAATAAAAATTATCAAAAAAAAAAACAAAAAAAAACAAAAAACACAGTCGTTGCTATTACGCTATTTATTGCCGCGATTCGCTGATTGACACTTTCCGGTCCCGTCCAATGATGGCTCTGAGCCGAGTCGTCTGCCCGCTAATAGAACCAGCGGCTCGGCCATAAAATCGCCTCCTTTCTCTATCTCTCTCCATAGGAAGGCGCCGTCCAATCACAATCGCCACGCCTTTTTTGAAAATACATAGCGACCAATCACATTCATGGCGCCAGCTTTCTGAAGTTGCCGCCCTCCAATCAGATAAGCCCGCTTATTTATAGCGCGAACTTTGAATCTTCAACCTCTTTGAATCCTCTTTGTGGGAGAACGAGAACCTATCGCTGGACTATCTGTTGGAGTATATTTCTGCCGAGAAATCCATCCTTCGTGAGGGTCTTTCGAGGACAACGAGAAGCTACCGCTGGACCGTCTGTTCGACAACATTTGAGCCGAGATATCCATCCTTCGTGCGGGACGTCGGGAAGCAAGCGCCGGATCGGGATCTGCGATTGATCAGCTAAGATATCCTTTGGACAATCTACCTTTTCACATCAGAGCCTATATTCCTGATGCTGACTTTTATTTTCATCTCTTTTTTACTATCTTTCTTTTTCACCACTTTTACTATTTTGCGCCATGCAGCGCCAATCGCCGCTGCATGGAGCGTCCGCCACTGTTCGGACACTTTGCCGCTGAAAGCGCCGACTTCTGCGCTACAAGCGCAAACTTCGACGCTTCTAGCGGCCTCCGCGGTCTATGAGACCGCTGTGTCCGAACATGCATTCACGCGCCGCCCGTACAACTCGCCGCTCTAAGATGGCCGACGCGAAATCTTCATTCATAAAATGGCGCTAGACTTCAGCCGCCGTGTGATTGGCCAGCGGAATCTTCATACACATGGCGCCGTCAATCCGGTTGGTCGGCGCTATTGTGTGAAGATGCCGCTGTCCTATCACAACTCAGCGGGGCGGAGCTATAGACTTCCACTCTCCCGAACGCCGTGTCCGAAAATCGCACCAGGGGCTCGGCAAGGAAACTTCCGTGCATTTTCAAAATTGCCGCCTCGATTCTCATTGGATGTCGACTTCCCATAGACATCCATTGAGAAATGAGCCGCGATTCTGATTGGTTGTTCTTTATGGCGCTTTGATTCCGATTGGTCACCGCACAGCGGGGACTTCGAAAATTTTGTTGCCGAGCGCCTGGTACGATTTTCGGATATGCCGTTCGGCCGGCTGGAAGTTTGTAGCTCCGCCCCGCTGAGTTGTGATTGGACAGCGGCATCTTCACACAATAGCGCCGACCAACCGGATTCACGGCGCCATTTTTATGAAGTTTTCGCTGCCCAATCACATCGCGGCTGGCGTCTGCCGGCTTTTTATGAATGAACTTTTCGCGTCGGCCATCTTAGAGCGGGAAATTTGAATTGGTGAACAATGTAAAAGTGAAAAAGCTGTTTTCACAGTACAATCTCACAACAGAGTATATATTCCTAATGCCTATGCTTATATTAACCCTTTGTTTTTACAAATTATATATCAGCTACATTTATGCATACTGCCCTCTTCTTTTCATACTTTATTAACCCCTTCTATTCTATTTCTCCTCCATTTGCTATCTGACTATGTGCACTACTAAGGCCATTTTAATATTAACCCCTTCTATTCTATTACTTCCACACTGCCTATCTCACTATCTGCTCTACTAAGCCCATTTTACTATTAACCCTTTCTATTCTATTACTGCTACACTCCCTATCTCACTATCTGCTGTACTAGCGCCTTTTTTATATTAACCCTTTCTATTCTATTAGTGGCACACTGCCTATCTCACTATGTTCTCTACTACGGCCATTTTAATATTAACCCTTTTATTCTATTAGTGCTACACTGCTTATCTTACTATCTGCTGTACTACGGCCATTTTAATATTAACCCTTTCTATTCTATTAGTGCTACACTGCCTATCTCACTATATCCTGTACTATGGCCATTTTAATATTAACCCTTTCTATCCTATTACTCCTACACTGTGTATCTCACTATCTGCTCTACTACGGCCTTTTTTATATTAACCCCTTCTATTCTATTAGTGCTACACTGTGTATCTCACTATCTCTTCTACTACGGCCTTTTTTATAATAACCCCTTCTATTCTATTAGTGCTACACTGCCTATATCACTATCTGTTGTACTACGGACATTTTATTATTAACCCCTTCTATTCTATTAGTGCTACACTGCGTATCTCACTATCTGCTCTACTACGGCCATTTTAATATTAACCCTTTCTATTCTATTAGTGCTACACTGCCTATCTCACTATGTGCTGTACTACGGCCATTTTAAAATTGACCCTTTCTATTCTATTACTCCTACACTGTGTATCTCACTATCTGTTCTACTACGGCCTTTTTTATATTAACCCCTTCTATTCTATTAGTGCTACACTGCCTATATCACTATCTGTTGTACTACGGCCATTTTCTTATTAACCCCTTCTATTCTATTAGTGCTACACTGCCTATCTCACTATCTGCTGTACTACGGCCATTTTAATATTAACCCCTTCTATTCTATTAGTGCTACACTGCCTATCTCACTATCTGCTGTACTACGGCCATTTTAATATTAACCCTTTCTATCCTATTAGTGCCACCCTGACTATCTCACTATCTGCTGTACTACGGCCATTTTAATATTAACCCCTTCTATTCTATTAGTGCTACACTGCGTATCTCACTATCTGCTGTACTACCGCCTTTTTTATAGTAACCCTTTCTATTCTATTACTCCTACACTGCCTATCTCACTATCTGCTGTACTACGGCCATTTTAATATTAACCCTTTCTATTCTATTAGTGCCACACTGCCTATCTCACTATGTGCTGTACTACGGCCTTTTTTATATTAACCCTTTCTATTCTATTAGTGCTACACTGCCTATCTCACTATGTGCTGTACTACCGCCATTTTAATATTAACCCTTTCTATTCTATTAGTGCCACACTGCCTATCTCACTATCTGCTGTACTACGGCCATTTTAATATTAACCCTTTCTATTATATTAGTCCTACACTGCCTATCTCACTATCTGCTGTACTACGGCCTTTTTTATAGTAACCCCTTCTATTCTATTACTGCCACACTGCGTATCTCACTATCTGCTGTACTAAGGACATTTTTACATTAACCTCTTCTATGCCTTTTCTATTTTACTTGCACCATGACTATTTTATAGGGTTTAAACTCATACATTAACCCCTTCTATTCTGTTTGCTATTCAATAACTGTGTCACTATGTGCTGGACATCTGTGATTTTACAACTTCACCACACATGGCCAGAAAAAAAACCCATCTGCTGCGATTGCCGATTAAACCTTACACTTGCTGCGCTGTTGCGGGAATACCCATACAAACTATAGGAATACTTGCGGCAGGTGCGCCAAGTTCATTTTTTTTTGTAGCAACACTTGACGCAACTCCTAAATCGTAGTGGCCGCAAGTCCCCTTATGGTTTCTATAGGGATTACCGCTACCGCACTGCAACTGCAATGTTAATGTGGCTATCGCAGCAGATGCATTTTTTTCAATCCATCTACCGCAATTTTATCTAAAGAGCTGATGTGAAAGGGCTCTAAGGCAATTTGTACATTAACCCGTTCTATTCTATTTCTGCCCCCCTTGCTATCTCAGTATGTGGTCCACTAAGGCTATTTATACATTTTCCTCTTCTATGCCATTTGCCATTTTGTTTTCCCACACTATGTTTTATAGGGTTCGAAATGCTACATTAACCCCCTACTTTCAGTTTGCTATTCACTAACTGTGTTACTAGGTGCTGTACTCAGGGCATTTGCAATTTTAACTCTTCTATACTATTTGAAATTTATTTTAACATCCACACTCTTTTATAGGATGTAAGTGCTACATTAACGTCTTCTATTGTTTTGCCTATTCACTGTCTATGTCACTATGTGGTATACTACTGGCATTTAATTACTAAATACTTTAATACTAATTTTATTTTTATTAATCGTCCAGTATTTTTTATGCGTGCCAATGCTATATTAACTACTTACAGGCTCTTTGACTTTTTTGTTTTGGAGTTAGGAGTCAGTCATCACACGGTTACGAGTACGTTAACCCATTATATGTCAATTTTTATTATTTTTCTTAGTAATGACTCTGTTGCACTACTACCTGTCTTATTTTTAACAGTTTGGTGGTAATGCTACCTGCACAGTTGACATCAGCGGTTATTTGCAATTGCACTAGATGTCCTGACAGAATTGCATCCGCTTGCTTTGCTGCATTGCCACCGCATAACTGCTGCACTTGCGGTGTCGTTCCGCTAATCCCCATTGTACGTATAGGGGAACTTGCCACAGCTCCCGCCACCATAAAAAGCGTGGTCACCCATCTTTTTTTTTCCATCCAGGACCTGCTACAAGTGCAAAATCCAAATTGCTGCACCTACTGCAAATAAATAGATACTGACTATTATGCCGATTATAATGAGTATGGGGATTCACGTAAACGCTTGCAAGTCCTGCAGTTATGCTGTGGCTATGCGCCACATGCACCAGATGCTGTTTTTCCAACGCTTATGATGCTATTTGAAATTAATGCTCATGTCAAAGTCTCTATCATCCCAGTAGGATATTCACTACTTTTACATACCTCATATTTTACACTCTATTACTGACTGGGTCCCCTTTCACACGTCCATTGTATATGCACATTTACATACTTTTATAACATGGCCTAAGATTTAAATTTTAAACGCGATTTCTCCATACCCGTCACCAGGGCTGTAGTTGCGTAGCGTTACACTACATCACCGCATTTACGTTACTTTTTACATTGACCTGACTCTTACAATATCTCATACGCAAGTTGCCTTATTTCTTTTTTCACCCTGCTTTGTCACATTCTGCCATTTCATACTTCACGTTTAGGCCGCTGTTTCCCCTATTCCACCAACAAAAATAAAAACCACTACTTCTGCTATAATACCAAAACCTTCAGTTCTTGGTAGAAATTAACCGTAAATCTGCTTTTTTTCAACACCTTATGAAACAACAACCTTGCTGGTGGTTATGCAGAAATTGATGTCATCCTGCTTCTATTAACGTTTTTATTACAATGTTCAAAATTTGCTTTGATACCGTGTATCGGAAAGGGCCATTACATCCATTTGTTGTGCCTTCACGGCAGTTTTTAAGGAATTTTAACACTCATTGCCATTCAATACTCCATACAGTTAACATCATTACATCTTTCTTTGTTACTTTAAATAAGTCTATCATTTCATTATAACAGGTTTTGGAAAACCATACTTTAGTTTTATTGTTTTTGTCTGTTTACACAGTTAGTATTCATTGTTTCCTTAACTAACACACTCTAGCTCATTTTGCTTTTGATTCACTGACTATTCTTACTAAGATGAGCTCTCCAACACAAAATATCACTCTTGCCAAGGAGGCTGCATCTACACCGAAGAAGAAGCGTGCTGAGAAAACTTTGGAACAGAGACGCCGTCGCTTAGATCAAGATAAGGCTGCTAAAGCTAAACGCATTGCAGAGGAGAGTTTGGAAGAGAAACGTGTTCGTTTAGATCTGCGTAAGGCTGCTAAGGAGAAACGTACTGCAAAGGAGACTTCAGAAGAGAGGCGTCTTCGCTTAGATACTGATAAGGCTGCTAAGGCAAAACGCCTTGCTGAAGAGACCTTAGAAAGGAGACGTATTCGCTTAGATCGTGTTAAGGCTGCTCACGCCAAACGTATTGCAAATGAGACTTCTGCAGAGAGACGTATTCGGTTAGATAGGGCTAAGGCTGCTAAACTCAAACGCTTTGGTAAACTCTCTTCTCCACTGAGACGTTTTTCGTTGGATGCTGCAAAGACCGCTTTACATACACGTATTTCGGGAGTGTCTTCTGAAAAAACAAGCCAACAAATGGAAACAAGAGCCATGACTGCGCGTTCTACATGCAAACAAACAAAAATTTCAGTCACTGAAGAACCGTCTGACACAGAAGCTACTCCAGCCTCTTCGTGTACTGACATTTTACCAAGTGAACTGCCTTTAACACCTCCCATTACCTCTATGGAAATCAAAAAAGGAAAGGTTCGCAAGGTGTCTGTGCGTATGCGCAAGAAGGGTGTGGAGGAGAGTTCTGAAGGAAGGACAGAACGATTAGCCAAAAAATCAATTACTCTGCCTCAACGACGCAAACAGAAAAAGTTAATGCCTGCAGGAGATCCGTCTGATCCTCAGACTGCTTCCACCTCTTTGTCTGATCCTCAGACTGCTGCCACCTCTTCATCTGATGCTCAGACTGCTGCCACCTCTTCGTCTGATCCTCAGACTGCTGCCACCTCTTCATCTGATGCTCTGACTGCTGCCACCTCTTTGTCTGATGCTCAGACTCCTGCCACCTCTTCTTCTACTATCTTGACTACAACTGAACAGCCTTTACTGCATCGCAAGGCCACATCAAAACGAAAACACTGTGCTGAGGAGACGCCATACAGCAAACAGTGTAAAATTTTGAGGCTTAAAAGGAAAAGACAGATGCGTCAAGATACAGAATCTCCTACATCTAGACAAGTCCACTTGGCCCATTTGGCTACATTACGTCGTGAAGAACGTCAAACTTATTCTTCCACTTCTATATTGCAACAGGCAGAACGGAATATATATTCCACTTCTTCATTTATTGAATGTTTGGAATCTACATCCCTTCCACGTCTCATTTATGTAGGATTACATAATAAATTTCTACGTTCATTCTATTCATCTCTCCTACATGAAAGGGGATTTATTGATCAGGATCATGTTATTGCAGAACATTTCTGTGGTTTCATGAATGTAATATGTGAACATTGTGAGGCTCGACATTTTACTGCTGAACGACCATCAGATCAACAGTTTACTCTTTGTTGCCACAAGGGAAAAGTAAAGGTACCATTACCTCAATACCCGCACGTGTTCCAACGCCTGCTGAAAGGAGAGAGTGAGTACAGTCAAAATTTGATGGAGAATATAAGGAGCATTAATAGTTCTTTTGCTTTTGCCTCCATGGGTGCCCATGTTTCTCTACCTCCTGGACATGGACCATACTGCTTTCGTATTCATGGGCAAATTTATCATCGCACTGGAACACTCCATCCTGCTCAAGATCAAACTCCAGCATATGCACAACTGTACATTTTAGATACTCTAAGCGCTACAGACCAACGGCTACAGTCTCCAGAAAATGTTAAATGTAATCATACTTTAATGAGTATCATTGCTCTTCAATTGGATAATATTAATCCCTTTGTTTCGGCCTACAAAATGCTACATCAAGTTGAATTAGAAGAAGAACAGAAGGCAGTAGAACATGGCACAAAAATGCCAAATATTATCATGGCCATTAAACAAGACAGAGGCCAAGACCCGAGACGCTATAACAATCCTACTGCCAATGAAGTTGCTGTGGTCTTTGAAAATGCTGATGGAGAGCCACCATTCAATAGAGACATTTTAATTCATTTGAAACCTGATCCAAATAACCCCTTGGCCCCAAAAACACAGCAAGTCAGTATTCTGCACAGCAATTTAGATGCATTACTCTATCCTTTATTTTTTCCTCATGGAGAACAAGGATGGCATGAGGGACTCATGCATCAAGGGAAAAGTCAACGCCGGGTTACACAGCTCCAGTATTACTGCTATTTGCTGTCTGTACGGAATCAGTTCAATCCTGTCCTGAATGGTGGCAAACTAACACAGCAGTACTTAGTGGATGCGTATGTGAAAATCGAGGCTAATCGCTTAAATTTTATCCGTCATCATCAAAAGGATTTAAAAGTGGAGGATTATTGCGTACTCCAGGAACATCTTCTGAAACAATCTGTTGAGAAAGGTATTCCCATTGGCAAGACCGTCATTTTACCATCTTCTTTTGAAGGCAGTCCCAGAAACATGCAGCAACGCTATCAGGATGCCATGGCTATTGTGACTAAATTTGGACGACCAGATCTTTTTGTAACCATGACCTGTAACCCTAAATGGAGGGAGATTACAAACAATTTAGAGCCATGGCAGCGTGTGGAACATAGACCTGATTTAGTGGCCCGTGTCTTCAGAATTAAACTGGAAGCCCTATTAAAAGAAATTAACACTGGATTATTTGGCAAAGTTTGTGCAATGGTTCATGTGATTGAATTCCAAAAGCGTGGCCTACCACACGCTCATATTTTGATCATTCTGGATAGCAAATCCAAACTAAGAACTGAGGTTGAAGTGGATAATATAGTTTGGGCTGAAATCCCTGATCCAGAAGAATACCCTCTGCTCCATGACATTGTGATGCAACACATGATTCATGGACCCTGTGGTCAACACAACCCCAATTCTCCATGTATGGATCTTGGCAAGTGTAAGAAAGGTTTTCCTAAAGATTTCCAACCAAGAACACTCATAGCTAAGGATGCATACCCTACTTATCAAAGAAAGGAAGGATCATCCTTTCAAATCCGTTCAAAGATGATTGATAATTCTTGGGTTGTTCCCTATAACCCTTACCTACTATTAACATACAAGTGTCATATTAATGTTGAGGTATGTGCTTCCATTCAAAGTGTAAAATACCTATTCAAATATGTCTACAAAGGACATGATAAAGCCAATCTTGAAATTTGCCAAACCAATATTCACCATGATGAAACACATCAATTCATGGATTCAAGATACGTGAGTGCACCGGAGGCAGCTTGGCGAATATTTGCTTACCCGATGCATAGACAATCGCACTCCATTATTCGCCTGGCCGTACATCTCCCACATTCTCAACCGCTTTATTTTCATGAGGATGACTCTGTTGACGACATCAGTTGCACAATGCACAGAAAATCTACTCTGATGGGCTACTTTGAGCTGAATGAGAGTAACCCGCATGCTCATGATTACTTCTACCGCCAAATTCCAGAGCACTATGTTTGGAAAGAAGGTGCATGGGAAGTTAGAAAGCGAGGAGGTTCTTCAGTGATTGGAAGAATGTATACTGTTAGTATGAAAGATCAAGAACGGTACTATTTGAGGTTGTTGTTACTGCATGTCAAAGGAGCAACAAGTTTTGACAACATTAAGACTGTTAATGAAGTGACATACCCAACTTTCAAAGAGGCAGCATTAGTTCTTGGATTGCTCTTCGATGACACTGTTTGGAGAAATACTTTATTGGATGCCTGTGTTCTCAACATGCCTGCACAGCTTCGTGATATGTTCGCATATATATGTATTTTTGGTCCTCCAGCTCATCCATTGGAGTTGTGGAAAGAATTTAAACAAGACTTTATCCAAGACTACTGCCATGCATATCACTCCAACACTGAGGAGTGTGAGAATTGTGAAGGATATGCTATGACTGATGTCCAAACTATTCTAAAATTTCATGGCAAAACTTTTACTGATTTTAATCTACCACGACCAAAAAGAAAGCCATACATCGCTCCACTATACAACAAGGATGATGAGTTAAGAAGAGCTCAGCAAATGAAAGCTACTTTAAATGACCAACAACTTTTGGCCTATGATGCGATCAATCAAGCTTTACACGATAGAAGTGGACAACCTAAGTGCTTTTTCATTGACGGTCCAGGTGGCAGTGGTAAAACATACCTGTATGATTTATTAATTCATGAACTAAGAGGAGAAGGCGAAATTGTCTCACCTGCAGCCAGTACAGGGATTGCAGCTAACTTACTGCAAGGAGGAAGAACCATCCATTCACTTTACGGAATACCAATTCCAATCAATGAAACTTCCGTTTCAAGGATTAAAAATGATACAGATGCTGCACAACATTTGAAAAGTACCAAACTTTTCATTATTGACGAGTCCACTCTGTTATCTAAATATGCATTGCATGTGATTGATCAACTTTTACGGGATGTCATGACAACAGATATCTCCAAGAAAAATACAACACCTTTTGGAGGGAAAGTCATTGTTCTGGGAGGAGACTTTCGACAGTGTCTGCCTATCATCCCACATGGTACAAGAACTGACATTATAAGAGAGTTGTATTAAATACTCACGACAATGGCAGCTTTTCACTCAATTGCCACTCTTCAACAATATGCGCTCCATTGATCCTGATTATAGCCGTTGGTTACTTCAACTGGGAAATGGTGAATTGTCCAATGATTTCAACCTTGGAGATGATACCATTTAAATCCCACAAGACATGATGTGCACTGGCTCAATCATTCTTGCTATATTTGGTGAAAACATTGTCATTGATGTAGATAACAATGAAAGCATTCAGATTGCTGCATCACATGCCATTCTTTGCCCTAAAAATGAGCATGTGGATATGGTGAACTCTAAGGTCATGGATTGCATTGCTGGTGAATACACTGAATACATTAGTGATGATTCCATTGATCCTGATGAGACTGAAGATCCAGATCAATATCCAGTGGAATTTTTAAATTCACTCACACCAACGGGAATGCCTTCTCATCGCCTCAAATTAAAAATCGGTACCATTGTCATGCTTTTGCGCAACTTTAACAGCAGAAAAGGTCTTTGCAATGGGACTCGCTTGATTGTCATTGCTTTGTTTGACAATCTGATTCAAGCAAAAGTCATTACTGGCTCTGCAGAAGGAAATGTGGTGTTTATTCCAAGGATTGATTTATCTCCATCAGAGACTGGATTACCTTTCAAGTTAAGACGTCGACAATTTCCCTTGAAGCCTGCTTTTGCCATGACCATCAACAAATCCCAAGGCCAAACACTGGAGAAAGTAGGGATTTTTTTGCCAGAACCTGTTTTTGGACATGGACAGTTATATGTGGCTTTTTCACGAGTGAAAAGAAGATGTAACGTTAAGGTGAAAGTGCTGGATACACCCATTCAAGGAAAGTTGGTGCCTAATTCTGAAAAAGTCTTTACTAAAAATATTGTCTATAAGAATATTTTATCTTAAATTCTTTTGATATATATTACATTTACATACATGATGGATATAACAATGAAAGCATTCACATTGCTGCATCACATGACAATCTTTGTCCTAAAAATGTCCATGTGGAAATGGTGAACTCTCAGGTTATGGATTGCATTGCTGGTGAATACACTGAGTACATTAGTGATGATTCCATTCAGACTGAAGATTCAGACCAATATCCAATGGAATTTTTAAATTCACTCACACCAATGGGAATGCCTTATCAGCGCCTCAAATTACACATTGGTACTATTGTCATGCTTTTGCACACCTTTAACAGCATAAAAGGTCTTTGCAATGGGAATCGCTTCATTGTCATCACTTTGTTTGACAATCTCATTCAAGCAAAAGTCAGTTCTGGGTCTGCAGAAGGAAATGTGGTGTTTACTTCAAGGATTGATTTATCTCCATCATAGACTGCCTTACCTTTTAAGTTAAGACATCGACAATTTACCGTAAAGTCTACTTTTGCCATGACCATCAACAAATCCCAAGGCCATATACTGAAGAAAGTAGGGATTTTTTTCCCCAACAACTCATTTTTGGACATGGACAGTTATATGTGGCTTTTTCACGAGTGAAAAGAAGATGTATTGTTAAGGTGAAAGTACTGCATACACCCATTCAAGGAAAGTTGCTGCTTCATTCAGAAAGTCTTTAAAAAAAATATTGTCTATAAGAATATTTTATTTTAAATTCTTTAGATATATCTATAATGTATGTAAATGTAATATATAACAATGAAAGCATTCACATTGCTGCATCACATGACAATCTTTGTCCTAAAAATGTCCATGTGGAAATGGTGAACTCTCAGGTTATGGATTGCATTGCTGGTGAATACACTGAGTACATTAGTGATGATTCCATTCAGACTGAAGATTCAGACCAATATCCAGTGGAATTTTTAAATTCACTCACACCAATGGGAATGCCTTATCATCGCCTCAAATTACACATTGGTAGCATTGTCATGCTTTTGCACACCTTTAACAGCATAAAAGGTCTTTGCAATGGGAATCGCTTCATTCTCATCACTTTGTTTGACAATCTCATTCAAGCAAAATTCATTACTGGGTCTGCAGAAGGAAATGTGGTGTTTATTCCAAGGATTTATTTATCTCCATCAGAAACTGCCTCACCTTTCAAGTTAAGACGTCAACAATTTCCCGTGAAGTCTACTTTTTCCATGACCATCAACAAATCCTAAGGCCATACACTGAAGAAAGTAGGGATTTTTTTGTCACAAACACTTTTTGGACATGGACAGTTATATGTGGATTTTTCACGAGTAAAAACACGATGCAATGATAAGGTGAAAGTGTTGGATACACCCATTCAAGTCAAATTGCTGCCCAGTAGTGAAATACTCTTTACTACAAATATTCTCTCTAATATTTTATTTTAAATTCTTTAGATACATGTTAGATTTACATACATACTTACTTTCTAATTAAATACAAAAATTACAATAAATTAGTTTAGCCATAGATGTATAGTAATATAAAAAAAAAAATATATATTATTTGTTATACAAAAAGATATTAAAATTAGTTATTATATATACAATAGTTATTTAATAAATATAGTCATTAGTGTTCATTTTCAATAACAATATAGTATATAGAAATATTTTAGTTTAAATTCTTTATATGCATATTACATTTAGATACATAATTATTTTCTAATTAAACAAAAATATTCCCATAAAATAGTTTAGCCATAGATGTATAGTACTAAAAAAAAAAAAAAAAATTACTTTGCCCATAGATGTGTAGGAATTGACCAAAAAAAATTATAAAAAAATAGTTTACAAATAGATGTATAGCAATAGAAATAATCAAAAATACCAAACAAATTACTTTAGTTTTAGATAGACATTATAATTAGTTATTAAATATTAAATAGGTCTTTAAGAAATATAGTCTTTAGTTTCACTTTTCACTAAAAATATAGTGTATAAAAATATTTTACTTTTAATTATTTACATACATATTCTATTTACATACATACTTTCTAATTAAACACAAATATTACAATAATTTAATTTAGCTATAGATGTAGAAGAATAGAAATAGACAAAAATACCACAAATATTACTTTCTTTATAAAGATATTATAAATAAGTTTTAGATATAAAATAGTTATTTAAAATATATAGTACTTACTTTTTTAGCTTTTGAACTTTCTTTTTAAATTTCATAGTATATGTATATAAACACACATTTTATAGTAGATTGTAGATGTGTATCATCTAAATGCTTGCATTTAGTGATAAGAACCTGAAGCTTCAGCAGGATAGCTGCTGCGAGATTTCATTTTCTTTTTACACAGGGTCAGGTTTTTGTGAACAGCTAAGGCTGCCTTCAGATTTGCAGATGCATCTGCAGCGTTTTGAAAATGCATCTGGAATCATCTGCATGCAGACGGAAGACCCTATCTTTATAATGGGACGCATGGTGTTTGCAGATGCTTGCAGGCAGCTGTGCACACACATTTACTCCTATATGTGATCTGTGCGCAGGCGGATGCCTGAATACAAATCACACACTCCCACCATCACCAGGGATGCAACATGTCGTGTCCCTGGTGCGGAGTAGAGTCTGTGATCTGTACCCAAGCATCTGCCTGCGCAGAGATCACATATAGGAGTGAATGGGTGTGCTTGGCTGTCTGGAAGCATCTGCAGACACTGTGCGTCCCATTATAAAGATAGGGTTTACTGTCTGCATGCAGATGCATCTGCAAAATGCTGCAGATGCATCTGCAAGTCTGAATGCAGCATTAGAGACGGGTGGGACAGCTGTTCACACACATCTCTATCTTGAAGTGTGTTCTGTACATATAAATACATACATACATATAGGTACATATTTAGACACATAGATACATATTTAGACACATAGGGAAAGAATAGACATTTTCTTTTTAAATCTGACTTATTCTGCTATTTGTGGAATTTATAGTGTGAACACATCAATTTTGACACTTGCTGTCTAATGGTGACCTACAGCACTCTTACTGTAAGTTGCATGAAATGTTAATGGAATTTGTGCTTTACTTGCAGTAGTTGCGGCACATGTGCTTTCAACAGTTTCAACTGCCAAAATCACAGTTAGCTCTGATTTTTAGTGGTTGCATTTAGTCAACATGTTAAAGCTGTGCTTGCCGTATTTATTGCAAGCTAATTGCAAGTTCCATATACATTACATGTTACTTGCTGAAAGTCAGCTGTAGGTAGGTCCTTTGGTGACAAGTGCAGAAATTGTATTTGGTTATTCTACACCTTCTGCAAATAGCCAAAAAATATCTGCTTTAAAAGGAGTCTAACTATTAATTATTAGGGGTAGAGTAGAGTAGGTCCCACCAGTTGTAAGGCTACCTTCCCGTGGTTGGTGGGGAAACATGTACTGGCTTAATCATAGATTATTAATATTCATATATAAATTGAATATACGTAATCTGTACAAAACATCAGTGCCAGTATCTGTACGAAAAGCCTTGCCTTAGAATCATGACATGTACTACACTGACATGTACCATACAAACATTGGTAGTTGATAGATAGATAGATATCATGTCTTATGTGCATTATTGTCAAATTTGAATGAATAATGTATATATGCATGCTACACTCCCGATTCTTTACAATTGGGCCGCCATCTATCATGGAATAATTGGATTATTAGTTAAAAATCTAATTTAATAAACTATACACCAGTTCTAGAATCCCGATGCAATCGCATCGGGCTCACAGCTAGTATATATATATATACATACATACATATATAGTGTGATAGAGCCACTCACAGCTGCCTATTCCAGGTAGACACAGGAAGCCTTGCTGGGTAAACGTCTGGTTTATTTCTGGCATAAACCATATGAACACAACAAAACAGGGGATCAGCTTCTTAGGCTCAGAACTGCACACTGCTCTGCTCCACTCTAAACTCACACCAAAGAAAAAAAAACAAAGGTGATCATTTAACTTCTCTGACCACACCTCAGGGAGGGAGGAACATGTTGAATCAGCCCCAGCTCACATAACAGAGTTCATCAACCTGGCTGAAACATATCTCCCATCACGTACGGTACCAGTAATCATATTACACATTCCCCCCCCTCTGCCCAAAGCCGGAGGTTTGGGCACCATCGGACACCAAACAGGGGAACCTAGACAGGGCATCTGCATTCTCATTGAATTTCCCGGGTCTATGCTCAACGTGGAAAGTGAAATCTTGAAGAGCCAAAAACCACAGGGTCACTCTGGCATTCTTTCCCCGTCTGTCCCTCAGCCACGTCAGGGGCGCATGATCTGACACCAGCCTAAACTGTCGCCCTAGGAGGTAATACCGTAAAGTGTCCATCGCCCATTTGATGGCCAAACACTCCTTTTCTACAATAGCATAGTGTTTTTCGTAGGACGACAACTTTCTACTAAGGTACAGGATTGGATATTCTTCTCCATGTGCTACCTGGGACAGGACAGCTCCTAGCCCGACCTCTGACGCGTCGGTCTGGAGTACAAACTCCCTGCTGAAATCTGGTGCCATTAGGACTGGTCTGTTACACAGAGCTGACTTTAAGTCCTGGAAAGCCGTCTCAGCTTCCGAAGTCCACTTGGCCATGGAGGACTTCGTGCCCTTAAGGAGATCAGTCAAGGGAGCGGCTTTCACAGCAAAGTTTGGGATGAATCGCCGGTAATATCCGACAAGTCCCAGGAAGGCTCTGACTTGCTTTTTAGAGAGGGGTTGTGGCCAACTCTGGATTGCCTCCACTTTATTTAGTTGTGGCTTGATCTGGCCTCTACCGACAACATAACCCAAATACCTTGCCTCCTCCTTCCCGATGGCGCACTTCTTCAGGTTAATTGTGAACCCCGCGGTTCTCAGTGCCTCCAGCACCCTCTGGATGGTGACTGCAGGTGACTTTCCCAGTCCGAGGTAAAGATCACTATGTCGTCCAAATAAGCTGCAGCGTACCTCTTATGGGGGCTAGGATTCGGTCCATGGCCCTCTGGAAGGTGGCCGGGCCTCCCTGAAGCCCGAATGGCATCCGTGTATACTGGAAACAACCATCAGGTGTAGAAAAGGCCGTCTTCTCCTTGGCACTCTTTGACATAGGTATCTGCCAGTATCCTTTTGTTAGGTCAAGGGTGGTGATGTACCTTGCTGGTCCTAACCTCTCGATGAGCTCAGCGACTCGAGGCATCAGATAGGCGTCAACTTGGAGACTTCGTTCAACTTGCGATAGTCATTACAAAACCGCCATGATCCGTCCGGTTTCGGCACCAGTATGATGGGACTGGACCAGCCACTCTTTGATTCTTCGATAATACCGAGATTCAACATTCTTGTCACCTCCTTCGAGATGACTTCTCGATGAGCTTCAGGGATCCGGTACGGCTTCAGGTTAACCCTCACGTGTGGTTCAGTCAGGATGTCATGTTCCACAACCTGGGTACATCCCGGCAGGTCTGTGAAGAGATCCCTGTTCCGATGAAGCAACTCTTGACACTGTTGCTTTTGAGCCCTCGACAGTGTGTCCGCCACTGTGACCTATTTGATGTCGGCCTCCATCTTCCCCACCAGACAGGGGGTTTCCATAGGGTCTCTATCCTGCCATGGCTTCAGCAGGTTGACGTGGTATACCTGATAAGGCTTCCTTCTTCCAGGTTGGTGAATTTTATAGTTCACCTCGCCCACTTTGTCGACCACTTCATAGGGCCCTTGCCACTTGGCGAGGAATTTACTTTCGACTGTAGGGATCAATACAAGTACACGATCACCAGGACTGAACTGTCTCACCCTTGCAGAGCGGTTGTACACCCTTGCTTGCGCCTCTTGCGATCGGAGCAAATTGTCTCTTACGATGGGCATCACCTTGGCGATTCTCGCCTGCATCTGAGTGACATGCTCCACGACACTACGGTGGGGGGGTCACCTCCGCTTCCCACGTCTCTTTTGCTAAGTCCAAGAGACCTCGAGGATGACGACCATACAAGAGTTCAAATGGAGAAAATCCCGTTGAGGCCTGGGGATAGAGAACATCAGATATGGGAGGAAACTGTCCCAGTCTCGACCGTCTATCTCGACCACCTTCTTCAGCATGGACTTTAACGTTTTGTTGAATCTCTCCACGAGGCCGTCTGTCTGCGGATGGTACACTGAGGTTTTCAGTTGGGTTATCTGTAGTGCTTTACACAGTTCCTTCATAACCTTGGACATAAAGGGGGTTCCTTGATCTGTCAGGATCTCTTTTGGAAGTCACGTTCTTGAGAAGACGTGCAGCAATTCTCGGGCTATAGTTTTAGCAGAGGAATTTCTCAAAGGTATCGCCTCCGGGTACCGAGTCGCATAGTCCAGGACTACTAAGATGTACTGGTGGCCTCTTGCAGACTTGACCAGGGGGCCCACAAGATCCATGGCAATTCGATTAAAGGGCACTTCTATAATTGGTAATGGCACTAGCGGACTTCGGAAGTGAGCAACGGGGCGCGGTCAACTGGCAGGTGGGACACGACCTACAATAGTCTACAATCTCCCGATGACACCCAGGCCAATAGAACCTCCGAAGGATCCGCTCCTGGGTCTTATCTACCCATAGGTGACCACCCAGGACATGAGAATGGGCCATGTCTAATACTTTGCGTTTATAGGGCCCTGGAACCAACAGCTGTTCTATTACCTCACCTTTCACCTGCGTAACCCGATATAGCAACTCTCTATTTACTGCAAAGTGAGGGAACCTGGTGTCAGCCCCCGGCTCCTGGGCAACCCCGTTTATAACAGTCACATTTTCAAAGGCCCCTTTCAGGGTCAAATCCCTCATTTGAGCAGTCCCAAAATTCCCGCTGGATGTCATCAACTCAGGGAAGTCGGCTTCATGGGACTCCGGCTCATCCTCGTCACCGAGCAATATTCCCAGGGGAAACTCATCTGCCTCCTGCAGTGGCACTGTCTCTGACTGGGCTGACTGTCCTTCACCAGGACCCTTTGATACCGCCCCCTTTTCCCACAAGTCCCAAAACAAAGCAAAGTCCCGCCCGATTATCACCGGGTGCAATAAGTTTTCCACCACCCCAACTTCATGTGACTTAGTCCCGCAGTTTGTTTTTATGGTCACAATAGCAATGGGGTAGTTCTTGGCATCTCCATGGATACAGCGAACACCCACCTTTTTACCCGGTATCAGTCGATGGGGAAGTGTGGCCCTCACCAGGGTCATCAAACTCCCGGAGTCCAAGAGTCCCGTTACTCAGGCCCCATTCACTTCCACAAGACATGCCTGCGGGCCCTCTCTGGGTTCCCTGTCAATGCTGCAGACCGGGAAAGCATAATATGAGGAGCGCCGACCCAGGCTACAGTCCATTTGCTCCGTAGTCAGGGGACAACGGGTGGCTACATGACCAGGGCCTTGACACCTCCAACAGATTATCGGACCAGCTGGAAGTTTTATTCCGCCTCCACTTGCCCCTTGTGACCTCGGGCTCCCTCCACCCGTGGCTCTATTACCCTTCCTTTGGGTGTCGGACGCGGTTTGTACCCCCAATGTGTAGCTGGCAAGTCCCGTGGCTTCCCTAGGTTACTCTCCACCACCTGATACCTCTCCACCAGTCCCACCAGGTCATCGGCATTCTGGGGGTCACCCTGAGCAACCCAGGTTTGCACTGGCTTTGGGAGGGCATGCACAAATCTGTCCATTACCACTCGCTCCACCATTTGCGCTGGTGTGGAGGTTTCCAGCTGCAACCATTTTTGCACGAGATGTAGCAAGTCAAACATCTGGGAGCGGGGGGGTTTGTTGCCATGATAGGCCCATTGATGGACCCGCTGAGCTCTAACAGTCATAGTCACACCCAGGCGTGCTAAAATCTCAGTTTTTAGCTTCCCATACTCCCGAGTGTCCTGTAAAGCCAGGTCATAGTAAGCTTTTTGGGGCTCTCCCGTTAAAAATGGTGCCAACACCTCCGCCCACTGTGCCGGTGGCAGTTTTTCTCGCTCTGCGACCCTTTCAAAAATCGTCAAAAAGGCTTCAACATCATCCCCCGGGGTCATCGTTTGGAGCGCCCGTCTTACCGCCTTCCTGACGCTGGAATCCTCATCTGGACCTGGGGACGGGCCAGCTGCCCTTGCACGGACTAGCTCAGTCAGGAGTTCCTGTTGCTGCTCCCGCTGCTGCTGCAACTGCTGAATCAAGAGTTGAATGGTTTCTTGTTGCGCAAGCTGTTGTTGGTGTTGCTGCTGCTGTTGCTGTTGGATCTGCACCAAGTGCTTAATCAGGTCCTCCATGCCGTCTGACTGTGTTTGCAGGCTTGTGGCTGCCTTCACTCGGGACATACAGGTCGTTTGTAGTCAATCCAGGCGCTTCCTGGGGGTCTATGCCCGCATCCTCCACCAAGTACGATAGAGCCACTCACAGCTGCCAATTCCAGGTAGACACAGGAAGCCTTGCTGGGTAAACGTCTGGTTTATTTCTGGCATAAACCATATGAACACAACAAAACAGGGGATCAGCTTCTTAGGCTCAGAGCTGCACACTGCTCTGCTCCACTCTAAACTCACACCAAAGAAAAAAAAAACAGGTGATCATTTAACTTCTCTGACCACACCTCAAGGAGGGAGGAACATGCTGAATCAGCCCCAGCTCACATAACAGAGTTCATCAACCTGGCTGAAACATATCTCCCATCACGTACGGTACCAGTAATCATATTACAATATATATATATATATATATATATATATATATATATATATATATATATATATATATATAGCAGCGCTATGGTATATGGTGGTACATTACAGCATATGTATAGAAGCACTATAGTATATGGCGGTACATTACACTACATGTATAGCAGCGCTGTGGTATATGGCGGTACATTACAGCACATGTATAGCAGCACTATAGTATATGGCGTTACATTACAGTGCATGTATAGTAGCGCTATGGTATATGGCGGTACATTACAGTACATGTATAGCAGCACTATGGTATATGGCGGTACATTACAGTACATATATAGCAACGCTATAGTATATGGCGTTACATTATAGTACATGTAGAGTAGCACTATGGTATATGGCGGTACATTACAGCACATGTATAGCAGCACTATAGTATATGGCGGTACATTACAGTACATATATAGCAGCGCTATGGTATATGGCGGTACATTACAGTACATGTATAGCAGCACTATAGCATATGGCAGTTAATGTATAGAAGCGCTATGGTATATGGCGGTACATTACAGTACATGTATAGCAACGCTATAGTATATGGCGGTACATTATAGTACATGTAGAGCAGCACTATGGTATATGGTGGTACATTACAGCACATGTATAGCAACGCTATAGTATATGGCGGTTCATTATAGTACATGTATAGCAGCACTATGGTATATGGCGATACTCCGCACCCCGCTGCCCCCGCTCCTCCTAGCCCCCGCTCCTCCACAGTAAAAGTAAAAATAAAAAATCCTCAGTGAGGCTACTCACCTGTCTGCCGGCTCGCTCCACCTCCGTCTTTTAGGTCCTACAGGCCTTTAGGACCCGTCGTTGCCAGGGAAACCGATCAGCTGATCGGTCACATGACCGCTAACTGCCGGGGCAACAGGATGGAGCAGGAGGACAGAATGGTGACGGGGGGCAGGATGGAGCAGGAAGGGGGGCAGGATGGAGCTGGAAGGGGGGCAGGAAGGAGCTGGAAAGGGGGCAGGATGGAGCAAGCGGGGCAGGATGGAGCCGGAGGAGCAGGATGGTGGCGGGGGGGGGGAAAGCAGGATGGTGAGGGGGCGGGGCAGGATGGTGGTGGGTGGGGTAGGATGGAGCCGACGGGGCAGGATGGAGCCAGAGGAGCAGGATGGAGCCGGAGGAACAGGATGGAGCCAGAGGAGCAGAATGGAGTGAGCGGGGAAGGATGGAGCCAGGGAAGCAAGAACAGAGGGGGGCAGGATGGAGCCAGCAGGGCAGAATGGAGCGAGCGGGACAGGATGGAGCCGGCGGGGCAGGATGGAGCCGGACGGGCAGGATGGAGCCGGAGGAGCAGGATGGAGCTGGAGGGGCAGGATGGAGGCGGGGGGGCAGGATGGAAGTGGGGGGCAGGATGGTGGGGGGGGGGGCAGGATGGTGGCAGGGGGGCAGGATGGAGCGAACGGGGCAGATTGGAGCCAGCAGGGCAGGATGGAGCCGGCGGGGCAGGATGGAGCCGGGGGGGCAGGATGGAGCCGGAGGGGCAGGATGGAGCCGGAGGAGCAGGATGGAGCTGGAGGGGCAGGATGGAGGCGGGGGGGGGGGGGGGCAGGATGGAGGCGGGGGGGGGGGGGGCAGGATGGAACTGGGGGAGCAAGAACAGCAGTGGGCAGGATGGAGCAAGCGGGGCAGGATGGAGCAAGCAGGGTAGGATGGAACGGGAAGGGGGGCAGGATGGAGCCGTAAGGGTGGCAGGATGGAGCTGGAAGGGGGGCAGGATGGAGCCGGAAGGGGGGCAGGATGGAGCCAGAAGGTGGGCAGGATGGAGCCGGAAGGGGGGCAGAATGGAACTAGGGGGGCAGGATGGAGCAAGCAGGGCAGGATGGAGCCGGAGGAGCAGGATGGTGGCGGGGGGGGGCGGGGCAGGATTGTGGTGGTTGGGGCAGGATGGAGCAGGCGGGGCAGGATGGAGCCAGAGGAGCAGGATGGAGCCGGAGGAGCAGAATGGAGTGAGCAGGGAAGGATGGAGCCAGGGGAGCAAGAACAGAGGGGGACAGGATGGAGCGAGCAGGGCAGAATGGAGCGAGCGGGACAGGATGGAGTGAGCGGGGCAGGATGGAGCCGGAGGAGTAAGATGGTGGCGGGGGGGGCAGGATGGTGGGGGGGGCAGGATGGTGGCAGGGGGGCAGGATGGAGCGAGCGGGGCAGGATGGAGCCAGCAGGGCAGGATGGAGCTGGCGGGGCAGGATGGAGCCGGACGGGCAGGATGGAGCCGGAGGGGCAGGATGGAGCCGGAGGGGCAGGATGGAGCCGGAGGGGCAGGATGAAGGCGGGGGGTCAGGATGGAAGCGGGGGGCAGGATGGAACTGGGGGAGCAAGGACAGCGGTGGGCAGGATGGAGCAAGCGGGGCAGGATGGAGCCGGAAGGGGGGCAGGATGGAGCCAGAAGGTGGGCAGGATGGAGCCGGAAGGGGGGCAGAATGGAACGAGGGGGGCAGGATGGAGCAAGCGGGGCAGGATGGAGCCGGAGGAGCAGGATGGTGGCGGGGGGGGGGGCAGTGGGTGGGGGGTGGTGGGTGGGGCGGGCAGGATGGAGGCGGTGGGGCAGGATGGAGCCGGTGGGGCAAGGAGGGAGCCGGAGGAGCAGAATGGAGCCGGAGGAGCAGGATGGAGTGAGCAGGGCAGGATGGAGGCAGGGGGGCAGGATGGAGCAAGGGGAGCAAGAACAGAGAGGGACAGGATGGAGTGAGCGGGGCAGGATGGAGCCGGAGGAGCAGGACTGTGGCGGGGGGGCAGGGGCAGGATGGAGCCGGCGGGGCAGGATAGAGCCGGTGGTGCAGGATGGAGCCAGAGGGGCAGGATGGAGCCGGGGGAGCAAGAACAAGAACAGCGGTGGGCAGGATGAAGCGAGCGGGGCAGGATGGAGCAAGTGGGGCAGGATGGAGCAGGAAGGGGGGCAGGGTGGAGCCGGAAAGGGGGCAGGATGGAGCGAGTGGGGCAGGATGGAGCTGGAGGAGCAGGATGCTGGTGGGGGAGGGAAGCAGGATGGAGCCGGCGGGACAGGATGGAGCCGGCGGGGTAGGATGGAGCCAGAGGAGCAGGATGGAGCCAGAGGAGCAGGATGGAGTGAGCGGGGCACGATTGAGGCAGGGGGGCAGGATGGAGCCAGGGGAGCAAGTACAGAGGGGGGCAGGATGGAGCGAACGGGGCAGAATTGGGCGAGTGGGTCAGTATGTAGCGAGTGGGGCAGGATGGAGCCGGAGGAGTAGGATGGTGACGGGGGCAGATGGAGCGAGCGGGGCAGGATGGAGCCGGCAGAGCAGTTTGGAGCCGGATGAGCAGGATGGATCTGGAGGGGCAGGATAGAGCCAGAGGAGCAGGATGGAGCTGGAGGAGCAGGATGGAGCCGGAGAGCAGGATGGAGCGAGCAGGGCAGGATGGAGGCGGGAGGGGGCAGGATGGAGACGGTGGAGCAAGAACAGCGGGGGCAGGATGGAGCGAGCGGGGCAGGATGTTGGGGGGGGGGGGCAGGATGGAGTCGGCAGGATGGAGCCGGAGGAGCAGAATGGGAGGGGCAGGATGGTGGCGAGTGGGGCAGGATGGAGTGAGCGGGGCAGGATAGAGGCGGGGGGCAGTGTGGAGCGAGCGGGGCAGGATGGAGCGAGCGAGGCTGGATGGTGGTGAGCGGGGCAGGATGGAGGCGGCGGGGCAGGATGGATGCGGGGGGCAGGATGGAGCGGCGGGGCAGGATGGAGAGTCAGCGGGGCGGGATGGATGCAGGAGGGGGGGCAGGATGGAGCCGGGGGGGCAGGAGGAAGCGGGGGGGGCAGGATGGAGTGAGCGGGGCAGGATAGAGCTGGCGGGTGGGCAGGATGGATACGAGGGGCAGGATGGAGTTGCTTCTCCTGCCCCCCTCCTCTGCTCCTGTCCCTCTTCCGCTCCCGCGGCCCCCCCTGCTCCCCCTCCTCCACGGTGATAAAAATAAAAAAATCCCATAAGGTTACTTACCTGTCCGCCGGCTCGCTCTACCTCTGTCTTGTAGCTCCCAGGACAGGACCTGTCGTTGCCTGATCGGTTTCCCAGGCAACGACAGGTCCTCAAGCCCTCTAGAAGCTAGAAGACGGAGGTGGAGCAAGCCGGCGAAGGGTAAGTATATTCTTGGGATTTTTTTATTTTTATCACTGTGGAGGAGCGGGAGGAATGGGGGGGGGCGCAGGGAGCGGAGTGGGGGCAGGAGGAGCGGCAGGGGGCAGGAAGAGTGGAGGGGGGCAGGAGGAGCGGAGGGGGGCAGGAAGAGAGGGGGGGCCGCAGGGAGCGCGGGCAGGAGGAACGGGGGGCTGTGAGGAGAGACCGTGTATCCTGGCTACAGCGGCGTGCAGCGCCGCTGTAGCTGGGCTGCAAATTGGTGCGAAATTCGAACATTGAATTTCCGTGCCAATTTGCATAGTCTGCGCTCATTGGCGCCCGCCTTCGGCGGGCACCAATGAGCCGCCTCTGTCTGGCGCGCAATTTCTGTGACCGACAGACGCCTCAGACAATTATATAGTAGACGTGTGTGTATATATTTTAAATGTACAGTTAGGGCCAGAAATATTTGGACAGTGACACAAGTTTTGTTATTTTAGCTGTTTACAAAAACATGTTCAGAAATACAATTATATATATAATATGGGCTGAAAGTGCACACTCCCAGCTGCAATATGAGAGTTTCCACATCCAAATCGGAGAAAGGGTTTAGGAATTATAGCTCTGTAATGCATAGCCTCCTCTTTTTCAAGGGACCAAAAGTAATTGGACAGTGGACTCTAAGGGCTGCAATTAACTCTGAAGGCGTCTCCCTCGTTAACCTGTAATCAATGAAGTAGTTAAAAGGTCAGGGGTGGATTCCAGATGTGTGGTTTTGCATTTGGAAGCTGTTGCTGTGACCAGACAACATGCGGTCAAAGGAACTCTCAATTGAGGTGAAGCAAAACATCCTGAGGCTGAAAAAAAAGAAAAAAATCCATCAGAGAGATAGCAGACATGCTTGGAGTAGCAAAATCAACACTTGGGTACATTCTGAGAAAAAGGAATTGACTGGTGAGCTTGGGAACTCTAAAAGGCCTGGGTGTCCACGGATGACAACAGTGGTGGATGATCGCCGCATATTTATTTGGTGAAGAAGAACCCGTTCACAACATCAACTGAAGTCCAGAACACTCTCAGTGAAGTAGGTCAACAGTTAAGAGAAGACTCCATGACAGTAAATACAAAGGGTTCACATCTAGATGCAAACCATTCATCAATTCCAAAAATAGACAGGCCAGAGTTAAATTTGCTGAAAAACACCTCAAGAAGCCAGCTCAGTTCTGGAAAAGTATTCTATGGACAGATGAGACAAAGATCAACTTGTACCAGAATGATGGGAAGAAAAAAGTTTGGAGAAGAAAGGGAACGGCACATGATCCAAGGCACACCACATCCTCTGTGAAACATGGTGGAGGCAACGTGATGGCATGGGCATGCATGGCTTTCAATGGCACTGGGTCACTTGTGTTTATTGATGACATAACAGCAGACAAGAGTAGCCGGATGAATTCTGAAGTGTACCGGGATATACTTTCAGCCCAGATTCAGCCAAATGCTGCAAAGTTGATTGGACGGCGCTTCATAGTACAGATGGACAATGACCCCAAGCATACAGCCAAAGCTACCCAGGAGTTCATGAGTGCAAAAAAGTGAAACATTCTGCAATGGCCAAGTCAATCACCAGATCTAAACCCAATTGAGCATGCATTTCACTTGCTGAAATCCAGACTTAAGACGGAAAGACCCACAAACAAGCAAGACCTGAAGGCTGCGGCTGTAAAGGCCTGGCAAAGCATTAAGAAGGAGGAAACCCAGCGTTTGGTGATGTCCATGGGTTCCAGACTTAAGGCAGTGATTGCCTCCAAAGGATTCGCAAAAAAATATTGAAAATAAAAATATTTTGTTTGGGTTATGTTTATTTGTCCAATTACTTTTGACCTCCTAAAATGTGGAGTGTTTGAAAAGAAATGTGTACAATTCCTACATTTTCTATCAGATATTTTTGTTCAACCCTTCAAATTAAACGTTACAATCTGCACTTGAATTCTGTTGTAGAGGTTTCATTTCAAATCCAATGTGGTGGCATGCAGAGCCCAACTCGCGAAAATTGTGTCACTGTCCAAATATTTCTGGCCCTAACTGTATGTATACTGTATATCTACTTATATAATCGGGAGTTGGGAATTCGGGCACTGTAGCCGAATCCCAAGCTCCTTTGCGCGACTGCGAGCGATGACGCGCAGCGTCATCGCGAGCCGCAGCCGCACTACTGTTTACAAAAAAAAAACAAAAAACATATGCTCACCTCTCCCCGAGCCCCCGCCGTCTTCCGCCGTATTCCTGCAGTGTCCCGGTGGCTCCCGCAGGCTCCCGCTGTCTGCACAAGTCTTCCACTGCAGTTCAGGACCTTTGGTGAAGTCACAGTCACGTGACACCAGCTTACTCCATGCTAAACTGGTGTCACGTGACTCTGACATCACCACAGGTCCTGAACTGCAGTAGCAGACCTGTGCAGACACCGGCAGCCTCCGGGAGCCACCGGGACACTGCAGGAAGACGGCGGCAGATGGCGGGGGCTCGGGGAGAGGTGAGCATACCCTGTCCCCTGTCTCCACACTCTGTATACCCTGTCCCCTGTCTCACACTCTGTATACCCTGTCCCCTGTCTCCACACTCTGTATACCCTGTCCCCTGTCTCCACACTCTGTATACCCTGTCCCCTGTCTCCACACTCTGTATACCCTGTCCCCTGTCTCCACACTCTGTATACCGTCCCCTGTCTCCACACTCTGTATACCCTGTCCCCTGTCTCCACACTCTGTATACCCTGTCCCCTGTCTCCACACTCTGTATACCCTGTCCCCTGTCTCTACACTCTGTATACCCTGTCCCCTGTCTCCACACTCTGTATACCCTGTCCCCTGTCTCCACATTCTGTATACCCTGTCCCCTGTCTCCACACTCTGTATACCCTGTCCTCTGTCTCCACACTCTGTATACCCTGTCCCTGTCCCCACACTCTGTATACCGTATACCCTGTCCCCTGTCCCCACACTCTGTATTCCGTATACCCTGTCCCCACACTCTGTATTCCGTATACCCTGTCCCCACACTCTGTATTCCGTATACCCTGTCCCCACACTCTGTATTCCGTATACCCTGTCCCCCACACTCTGTATTCCGTATAACCTGTCCCCCACACTCTGTATTCCGTATAACCTGTCCCCCACACTCTGTATTCCGTATACCCTGTCCCCACACTCTGTATTCCGTATACCCTGTCCCCACACTCTGTATTCCGTTATCCCTGTCCCCACACTCTGTATTCCGTATACCCTGTCCCCACACTCTGTATTCCGTATACCCTGTCCCCACACTCTGTATTCCGTATACCCTGTCCCCACACTCTGTATACCCTGTCCCCACACTCTGTATACCCTGTCCCCACACTCTGTATACCCTGTCCCCACACTCTGTATACCCTGTCCCCACACTCTGTATACCCTGTCCCTACACTCTGTATACCCTGTCCCTACACTCTGTATACCCTGTCCCTACACTCTGTATACCCTGTCCCTACACTCTGTATACCCTGTCCCTACACTCTGTATACCCTGTCCCTACACTCTGTATACCCTGTCCCTACACTCTGTGTCCCCTGTCCCTACACTCTGTGTCCCCTGTCTCTACACTCTGTGTCCCCTGTCTCTACACTCTGTGTCCCTGTCTCTACACTCTGTGTCCCCTGTCTCTACACTCTGTGTCCCCTGTCTCTACACTCTGTGTCCCCTGTCTCTACACTCTGTGTCCCCTGTCTCTACACTCTGTGTCCCCTGTCTCTACACTCTGTGTCCCCTGTCTCTACACTCTGTGTCCCCTGTCTCTACACTCTGTGTCCCCTGTCTCTACACTCTCTGTAATGCGTGTATACTGTGTCTATACTGTGTGTATAATATGTGTAATCTCTGCATACTGTCTGTCTATACAATGTCTCATGTATGTATATACTGTGTGCTTCTCTCCTCACCCCTCCACCACAGACACCCATCTCTCCTCACCCCTCCACCACTGAGCCGCATCTCTCCTCACCCCTCCACCACAGAGCCGCCTCGATACTCTGCTACCCACAGAGCCGCCACTATACTCTGCTACCCACAGAGCCGCCACTATACTCTGCTACCCACAGAGCCGCCTGTATACTCTGCTACCCAGAGAGCCGCCTCGATACTCTGCTACCCACAGAGCCGCCTCGATACTCTGCTACCCACAGAGCCGCCTCCATACTCTGCTACCCACAGAGCCGCCTCCATACTCTGCTACCCACAGAGCCGCCTCCATACTCTGCTACCCACAGAGCCGCCTCCATACTCTGCTACCCACAGAGCCGCCTCCATACTCTGCTACCCACAGAGCCGCCTCCATACTCTGCTACCCACAGAGCCGCCTCCATACTCTGCTACCCACTGACCCGCCTGTATACACACAATTAATTTCACCGCGCTCCCGATGCAATTGCATCAGGCCTTTTTACTAGTATATATATATATATATATATATATATATATATATATATATATATAGTAGAAATAGGCCCGATGCTATTGCATCGGGATTGCGGTCAAATGATCAGGTGCCATAGAGATAGCCGCTGAATGGTACAGTCCTCTCTCCAGAAAGTATGCTGTTGTTGCGGGACTTATATGTTGTATATGGTGGCTCAGTGGTTAGCACTGTATGGTGGCTCAGTGGTTAGCACTGTATATGGTGGCTCGGTGTTTAGCACTGTATACGGTGACTCGGTGGTTAGCACTGTATACAGTGGCTCAGTGGTTAGCACTGTATACGGTGGCTCAGTAGTTAGCACTGTATACGGTGGCTCAGTGGTTAGCACTGTATACGGTGGCTCAGTGGCCCTGTATGATGTACAGTGGCTCATTGATTAGCACTGTGTGGTGGCTCAGTTGTTAGCACTATGTGGTGGTTCGGTGGTTAGCACTGTATATGGTGGCTCGGTGGTTAGCACTGTATACGGTGGCTCAGTGGTTAGCACTGTATACGGTGGCTCAGTGGTTAGCACTGTATACGGTGGCTCAGTGGCTGTATACGGTGGATCAGTGGTTAGCACTGTATACGGTGGCTCAGTGGCCCTGTATGATGTACAGTGGCTCATTGATTAGCACTGTGTGGTGGCTCAGTTGTTAGCACTATGTGGTGGCTCAGTGGTTAGCACTGTATGGTGGCTCAGTGGTGAGTACTGTATGGTGGCTCAGTGGTGAGTATTGTATGGTGGCTCAGTGGTGAGTACTGTATGGTGGCTCAGTGGTGAGTACGTATGGTGGCTCAGTGGTGAGTACTTTACAGCGGCCCACTGTACAGTGGGTTAGTTGTTAGCACTGTATATAGTGGCTCAGTGGTTAGCACTGTATGGTGGCTCAGTGGTTAGCACAGTACGGTGGGTCAGTTGTTAGCACTGTATACAGTGGCTCAGTCGTTAGCCTCCTCCTCTGGCCTCTCTTTCCTCAGCCTCCCTCTCTGGTCTCTCTTTCCTCAGCCTCCTCTCTGGCCTCTGTTTCCTGATTCTCCTATTTCTCTGGCCTCTCCTCCCTTAGCCTCCCATCCTTTCTTCCCTGGCCTCCTATTCTCTGGCCTCCCTTTCCTCTCCTCCCTGGCCTCTCCTCCTTCTGTCCTCTCTGGCCTCCATTCTCTCAGCCTCTCTTTGCCCTCCTGTGGCCTCCCCTCTGGCCTCCTCTTCTCCCTGGCCTCCCTTTCCTCTACTCCTCCTTCTCTGGCATCTCCTCACCTTCAGCAGCTCCCTCAGCGTCCCATCCTCTCTTCCCTGGTCACCTCCTCCTCTCTGGCCTCCCTTTCCTCTCCTCCCTGGCCTCTTGTCATTCTGTCTTCTGTGGCCTACATTCCCTCAGCCTCTCTTTCCTCTCCTGTGGCCTCCTCTCTTCCGTGGCCTCCCTTTCCTCTCCTCCTCCTTCTCTGGCGTCTCCTCACCTTCGGCAGCTCCCTCAGCCTCCCATCCTCTTTTACCTGGGATCCTCCTCTCTGGCCTCCCTTTCCTCTCCTCCCTGGCCTCTCCTCCTCCTGTCTTCTGTGGCCTACATTCCCTCAGCCTCTCTTTCCTCTCCTGTGGCCTCCCTCGGGACTCCTCTTCTCCCTGGGCTCTTTTTCCTCTCCTCCTCTGGCCTCCCTTTCTTCTCCTCCCTGGCCTCTCCTCTTCTGTCCTCTCTGGCCTCCATTCCATCAGGCTCTCTTTCCTTTCCTGTGGCCTCCTCTCTTCCGTGGCCTCCCTTTCCTCTCTTCCTCCTTCTCTGGCATCTCCTCACCTTCGGCAGCTTCCTCAGCCTTCCATCCTCTCTTCCCTGGCCTCCTCCTCTCTGGCCTCCCTTTCTCTCCTCCCTGGCCTCTCGTCCTTCTGTCTTCTGTCCTCCACTCACTGACCCTCTATTTCCTCTCCTGTTGCTTCCACTCTGGCCTCCTCTCCTCCCTGGCCTCCCTTTACTTTCCTTCTCTGGCCTCTCCTCACCTTCGGCAGCTCCCTCAGCCTCCCATCCTCTCTTCCCTGGCCTCCTCTTCTCTGGCCTCCCTTTCCTCTCCTCCCTGGCCTCTCTTCCTTCTGTCCTCTCTGTCCTCCATTCACTCAGCCTCTCTTTCCTCTTCTGTGGCCTCCACTGTGGCCTCCTCTCCTCCTGGCCTACCTTTACTCTCCTTCTCTGGCCTCTCCTCACCTGCGGCAGCTCCCTCAGCCTCCCATCCTCTCTTCCCTGGCCACCTCCTCTCTGGGCTCCCTTTCCTCTCCTCCTGTCTTCTCTGGCCTCATTTCCCATCCTCTCTTCCCTAAGAAATAGATAAAGTATCAGCGCTCGGATAACCACCAGGACACCGCTCAATAGATAATTACCTCTAAGTTTTATTAGTTCAATGTAGGATTCACGATCTCCATAACGCGTTTCAGCGCAGAGTGCGCCTTTCTCAAGTGATACTGAATCACTTGAGAAAGGCGCACTCTGCGCTGAAACGCGTTGTGGAGATCGTGAATCCTACATTGAACTAATAAAACTTAGAGGTAATTATCTATTGAGCGGTGTCCTGGTGGTTATCCGAGCGCTGATACTTTATTTCTTTGTGAACGGCCCGCACCTTCCCTTCGGGAAGCGCGATACTGAGCTGCTCGGCTCTAGGACCTCGCTCGCATTAATCCTCCACTCCCCTACTCGTGGCACGCTAGTTATTGGCTCGCACGATCGGGGATCGCAGCACAGCTTCCACCGATCGAGTGTCCCGGCCTGGAGGCCGCGCTGGCTTGTTCCCTGCTCGCCAGCCAGTTGTGCAGCCCGGCACAACCGAACCAGGTGAGCACCGGGTGATTTTAATTGATTACATCTAATAGGGTTAAGCAGTGTGGCGCAACCTGTTTTTCTTTTACATCCTCTCTTCCCTGGCCTCCTCCTTTCTGGCCTCCCTTTCCTCTCCTCCCTGGCCTCTCGTCCTTCTGTCCTCTTTGTCCTCCATTCATTCAGCCTCTCCTCACCTGCGGCAGCTCCCTGAGCCTCCCATCCTCTTTTTACTGACCGCCTCCTCTCTGAGCTCCCTTTCCTCTATCTCCTGGCCTCTTCTCCTCCTGTCTTCTCCGGCCTCAATTCCCTCAGCCTCTCCTTCCTCTCTGTGGCTTCCTCTCTAGCCTCTTCTCCTCCCTGGACTCCGTTTCCTCGCCTCCTCCTCCTCAGGCCTCTCCTCACCTTTGGCAACTGCATCAGCCTCCCATCCTCTCTTCCATGGCCTTTTCCTCCCTGGCCTCCCTTTCCTGTCCTCCCAGGCTTCTTCTCCCTGGCTTCCTCTCCTCTCTGGCCTCCATTTACTGTCCTCCCTGGCCTCCTCTCATCCCTGGCCTCCCTTTCCTGACCTCCCTGGCCTCCTGTCCTCCCTGGCCTCCTGTCCTCCATGGCCTCCTGTCCTCCATGGCCTCCTGTCCTCCATGGCCTCCTGTCCTCCATGGCCTCCTGTCCTCCTTGGGCTCCTCTCCTCCCTGGGCCTCCTCTCCTCCCTGGGCCTCCTGTCCTCCCTCGGCTCCTCTCCTCCCTGGCCTCCTGTCCTCCCTTGGCTCTCCTCACCTTGTGCAGCTTCCTGAGCTGGTAGAAGTCCAGGAGCAGCTCCTCCATGCCGCAGCTGTGCAGGGGGCGGAACCAGCAGGATGGACTACAGCATGGATGGAGCCGCTGGCCCTGATCTCCCCACACAGGCATCGGAGGGGTGAGAAGAGCGCAGAGAGGACAGAGCGGCAGGGAGGACATGGTCTTGTGGGGGGCTGTGCGGGCGGCAGAGGCTGTGCAGGCGATGGAGGAGGGGGTGTGGGCTTCTTGTGTGGGGCAGTGCGGGCGTTGGAGGGGGGGTGCAGGGGTGTAATGCGGGTGGTTACGGCGTCTGCGGCATTGGGAAAGGTACGGTGGGAGGCTGGAGGGGGTCTGCAGGCGGCGTGGTCAGCATGGTGGTGGGCATGTGTAGCACTTGGGAGAGAGAGATTTTTTCAGCCGGGTTTCAGCTTCGCATTTTCACTCACTGAGCTTGGAATTTTCACTGCGTGCAACTGTTTGGCATAATGCACGCTCATTGGTGGGCGCCACTGCCAGCGGCCAATGAGCGCTGGCGCGCGATTTCAGCCTCAGACAGAAGTGGCCGCTAGACAATTATATAGTAGATTGAACATACGAGTAAATTGTACACTAAACACAGGAAATTATTCTCTAAATTGAAGATTTCTCTCAACACAACATCTTATGTGAATAAATAGCCCTTATTTCTCTAGAGTTCAGATTCCCTTTGGTTTTTCATAATTTGCAGGAAATTAATAGAGTGGTAGTGCATATATTTATATTACCCAAAGTCTTATTACATGTTTAGACCTACAAGTGTTTAACTCTTTAATTCATAATTAATACTTGATTGATTTTCTTACATTTGAATACATTTGAATGTTTTTTTTTGTTTTTTAGGTTACTCTGTAAAATCAGAATTTTAGAACACTAAATAGAATTGTATATACTCGTGTATAAGCCGACCCGTGTATAAGCCGACCCCCCTACTTTTGCCCCCAAAACCTGGGAAAACCTTTTGACTCGTGTATAAGCCGAGGGTGGACCCCAGCACAGGTATACAGCCCCCAGCAGTGTGGTATACAGGCCCCCCAGTGGTAGTATACAGCAGCCTCCCCAGTGGTATGCAGGCCCCAGCAGTATATACAGCAGCCCCAGTGGTATACAGCAGCCTCCCCAGTGGTATATACAGACCCCAGCATTATTACAGCAGCCGCCCCAGGGGTATACACAGCAGCCCCAGGGGTATACACAGCAGCCCCAGGGGTATACAGCAGCCCCAGGGGTAGTATACAGCAGCCCTTAGGTAGTACACCGCAGCCCCAGAGGTATATACAGCCCCAGTGGTATACAGCAGCCTCCCCAGTGGTATATACAGACCCCAGCATTATTACAGCAGCCGCCCCAGAGGTATACACAGCAGCCCCAGGGGTATACACAGCAGCCCCAGGGGTATACACAGCAGCCCCAGGGGTATACACAGCAGCCCCAGGGGTATACACAGCAGCCCCAGGGGTATACAGCAGCCCTTAGGTAGTACACAGCAGCCCCAGAGGTATATACAGCCCCAGAGGTATATGCAGCCCCAGAGGTATTACACTGGCCCCCCTCACTGTTTGGCGCCCCCACCTCACAGGATGGCCCCCCCCCCCCCCGCATGCAGTGCTGCGCATATACATTACCAGGCTATCAGCTGTCACCCTCCGGTGGCGATTCGCAGCTCTCGGCTCCGGCTTCCATCTTCATCTCTGTCTTCCTGCATGTCACATGACCGGCCGGCGTCGCGATGACGTCATCGCGACGCCGGCCGGTCTTGTGACATGCAGGAAGACAGAGATGAAGATGGAAGCCGGAGCGGGAGCCGCGAATCGCCACCGGAGGGTGACAGCTGATAGCCTGGTAATGTATATGCGCAGCGCTGCATGCGGGGGGGGCCATCCTGTGAGGTGGGGGCACCAAACAGTAAGGAGGGCCCATATGACTCGCGTATAAGCCGAGGGGGGGACTTTTCAGCCCAATTTTTGGGCTGAAAAACTCGGCTTATACGCGAGTATATACGGTACTTTATTATAATTCTTACTTATAGAATTATAATACATATGATATACATTTATACTCTTTGTTTTTGCAGGTGAGATTTGTAAAGGGGAGGGAGAAGGAAATTCTTTTATACTTGTTTTACTACTTATATTTGTAATTATACTCGTTTAACTACTTTATGAAGACATACTGAGATAATAATAACTTTTCTTTATTAAGATATATTGAAGTTTTATACTGCAGATTATTTACCAATCACAAAAGATTTACTCTTTATTTTGACATATCCAACTACATGATCCCGGTATATCTCTAGTCTGAACATTGAGTTGTATCTACAAATACCATATTAGTAACACACTTTTGGACGACACTGATTCCTAAATATGGCTTCATCTAAATCAAAAGCGGTGATTAAAAATCCATCAGAAAAATCTGAAAGCGACTCAATAAGTATTGATATTGACTCAGCTTCCCTAAAGAGGAAGGGAATAGACTCAAAAAGAGTCACTTAAACAAAACATGGTTATAGAAGAAAGTTCCGAGGCTGATGATGATTCTACACTCAGTAATAGCCCGGCAAAACAAAGAAGCAGAAGAGATAGTCCACCCCAAATAACCCTAGAGGATCCCCTTCAAAATTGCAACTGGAAACAGCCCATAGACCAGAAATTTTTTCAAGGCCTTTTCACCGCCTTTATAAGTTCTTTGAAACTAGATTTAGATAGCCGATTTGATAGGCTCCAGAGCTCCATAGATTCCATCACACGCAGAACAGACAAAAATGAGGCTGAAATTTTTGATTTACATAAAACAACGGAAAAAATTGAAAAAGAACAGCATCACTTGAAAGAGGAATTAAGATCAGTTAGATCTAAGTTGACAGATGTGGAAGACAGAGATAGACGGCAGAATTTAAAACTAAGAGGGTCAATTAAAAAGGATCAACTAGCCCCTTATGCTAAGGACCTACTGAAAAAAACATTGCCCTCCCTAACTGACTTGGATCTTACTATTGTGAGAATCCATAGGCTCCCAAAACCGAAACAAATTAGATCTGATCTCCCAAGAGACATCATCTTGAAGTTTCATTTTTTTTCATACAAAGGAGATGTTAATGGAGTTCCCTAGAACCAATAAAATTCTTCCACATCCATATAACAACATAAAGATCTTTGCAGAATTATCTAGGGAGACCATGCAACAAAGGAAAAACTTATTTAAACTTACAGAGATTCTCCATCAAAAACATTTTCAATATAGATGGGGATTTAATACTATTTTCTTTCCAGGGGAGTCCTATAGCTTTGGCAACTGTGGAGGAGGGTCTCGGGATTCTGAAGGAACTGGGAATAATTATCTCCTGATAGGGTCAGCATTTAATCAGGGGTCGAAGTTTAGGGCCATAACTTGAGCCCCCACCTAGAGGCGTTAATTCTTACTGGTGTAGTACCTCTAGAGGATCAAAAGTTTGTCCGTTAGATAGTTAGGTTGTAAGATTTAGCATTTAGTGTTAATCTCATTGTATTTTACACAATGATAACCTTGATTAGAGTTAGGAAAGTTAAGTTTATGAAGAATATAGTTAATTAATAAAATAGGCCCGGCTACCCTGTATTATCGGTGCCTTGGGGAAAAAATAGTCCAATATCAAAAATATAAACCCCGGCACACAATATGTGAATAAGAAAGTTCAAAGACACATCAAACGGTGTTGGAGCGTAACTGTAATTTATTCTCTCGCAGCTGAGCACAACGTTAAAGCATACAGTGTGACGTTTCGGCTAACATAGCCTTCCTCAGACACTGATGATATACTAGATCAGAGTGAATAAATGACAAATAAAAACATGTCAAAAACATTGTGTACATATTATTGACAATATTACATGGTATACAAGAGAAAACAGTTGCATCCAATTGAAACTAGGATTGTAATAGAGTGAAAAAATCAAAAACATATAGTAAAGCCGAACTCATCGTATCAAAATGCGTAAGTGCTTATACATGAGGCTGCAACATGAATGAGGGAATCAAACGCAAGAAATCTGTGTGTAGAAAAAGACAATTATTAATCCATAATTGTATATGCACATCTAGACATATCTTGTCTCTGAAGGACCAAATATGGGAGGTGTAACCCGAATACGACTAACGTATATAGGTATATATATCTATATATATATTTTAATAAATGAGAAAAATAGAAATAAAAATGAGGCAAAAAGCTAGGGGAAAAAAAATTAAACTCAAGCACCAGGCTTACCCAGGGGCACCTGGTAGGGTCAGAACCTATGGTCGCGAGTAGTGGTTGTCAGAGGAACCCAATGGTATATTAATGATAACTGTGTAGATCAGCGACGGGCTCTGTTAACAATTGTGGTCATAGAAGAACTGAGTAAAGAAATATAAACCAGACAATAGAGTAAACACATGACCTCAAAAGGGCTCATAAAGCGAAAAAAGAAAAAACCTGAGGTAGATTGATTACCTGTAACATATGTTCAATTGTGATAGTATCTTACGGTTCTAAATGCCCTTAGGGGGTCCGGCAGAGGGTCTGGAGTCAAAAGGGTAAATAAACACCACAAAATGCGGTATCACATGAGCATATGAATACTACAGTATACAGTTATTATAAGACACTGTTATTTGTGATCAAAAGCAAACCTTATATAATGGGCAGTTTCACCAAAGTATCTAATGAATACTCCCACTACCAGAACCACCTAGGGCAAGGTACAGAAAGATGTTATGAGCATACTACAAGTAAACACTGTCATCATTCAATTATCCCACCATATAACATACTAGTGCAGTACTACCTTATTGAGCAGCAAACACAGATTACTGGCTCCTATCTGTGCCCCAAGAGTGGTGTGAAATAAGAGGAATTAATGGCCTGGAAACAAAGCAAAGACAGTGAATAACTGCTGCACTGGGATATACAGCCCAACAGAGTCTAGTACCTGTGATACAGCAGCCTGCAGCGTGCTGGGGAGGTGGGGGAATGCTGCTTACAGTCCCGTGCTTTAAGTAGTGTGCAGCCAGGTGATGTGCATTACTAACTAGTGTACAGATCGCCTCCTGCTTCCTGCCACTGGAACGCAGGAAGAGATCTGAAGTGGAAAGCAAGTGTAGATGTGACGAGTCAGGTGACTGTGAGTCTGGTGATTGTGAGTCCCGCCTCCCTCTCAGCTCTGTCAATATCTCTGCCAGAAAGAGAAAAACAAGCAGTTAGTGTGAGAACTAAAGGACATAGGAGCACTGAAAGTAAACCATAATCTACAAGAGACAAACAGGGTAATATCCACAATAAAGGTGAGTAAGCACAGTGCACAGGTATTGGTCAGTTGATGTCAATTACATTAATAATGTTATTGTGTCAGTGTATAAAGACCTAAGATGCAAAAGGAAAAACGAGCACCAAACAGCATTGTATTATATATAAGCTCCTATATCATAGCACATCTGACCAGTCCCGTGCACCGTGCATCACACCCTAAGTATAGGAAATATGAAAACAATGCAATGGTAGATGTTAATAATGTAATCATGATGATAGACATTGATGGCAAACAAACAAGCATGGTGGTGGGATAAATATGACGACCAGGTCACATGAAAGAGCCAGATTGATCGGCCAAAAGTTCCCCATTGTTGTCATAGATCTTAAGTTGGAAATAGAACAAAGTGAAGTATCTGACAGTATGCCAGTTCTGTAGAGGGACGCCCTCAATGCTTAGCTAGATGGCAATACATCATATTCTCTGTGGAGTCCAAATGGAGCCAACGTCTGTAACTGGTGAATCCAGTAGGATTCCCGTTCCTTTAATCTCTGTATCCTGTTGCCGCCACGTCTGCCCACATTGACCTGCTCAATGATTTGATATTTCAACTGGGCCACGGTGTGTCTGTTCTCGTTGAAATGATGTGGAATCGGTAGAATGTTCTGTTTACACCTGATCGTAGACTTATGTTTCCCTATGCGGTCTCGGGCATGCTGGGTGGTCTCCCCAACATACCGGAGACCGCACGGGCATTTGATAAGATACACCACATAAGTGGTATCGCACGTGAAGAATCCATTAATCGAGTATGCCTTCCCTGTTCTCGGATGAGTAAAGTATTGGCCTTTTGTAATGTTCGAACAATGAACACAACCTAGACACGGAAATGTACCGTGCCGAGGAGTGGAAAGAAAGCGTTGTACTAAGGGTGGTCTTTGTGGGCCTATGTCAGCCCTGACCAATCCATCTCTCAGATTATTAGGGCGTTTGTGACACACTAATGGTGGATTCTTAAATTCAGGAATGGTTGGATATGCTGTCCCTAATAGGGGCCAGTGTTTGCGGAGTATCCCATGCAGGAACTTATTGAAGGGATGGTAAGTATTCACAAATACCACCCTGGAGGTCTGAGACCTAATTACTCTGGGCTGCATTGATTGAGGGAGAGCAAACCGTGATGGATAACCTCTAGTGACGAATTTCCGTGTCATCTCATCTTGTCGTTCCTTAAGTTTTATTGGATCTGACACAATCCGCTTGACCCTGATATGTTGCGACTTGGGTAAGGACTGCTTCATATGTGGGGGGTGGCAACTTGTGAAATGCAGCAGGCTATTCCTGTTGGTGGGTTTGGTGTATAGGTCAGTGCTTAACCCGCCCCTTGAATCAATCAAAACCAACGTGTCCAAAAAATTGATCTGTGTTTGATGATGATATAATGTAAAATTAAGGCCACTAACTGACGTGTTGAGGTGATTAAAGAATTCCATAAGGCTATCAATACCACCGTTCCATACCAGGAACACGTCATCAATGTAGCGTCGCCATAGGACCGCATGTGTCTTATAAAGGGTTTGTGGATATACATACTCCTCCTCGAATTTAGACATATAAATATTTGCATACGGCGGTGCTACATTACTGCCCATCGCGGTGCCTTTACACTGGACGTAATATTGGTCTTGAAAGAGAAAGAAGTTTTTCGTAAGAACGAGATTTAAAAGGTCCGTACAGAAATCCTTTTGGGCAATAGAGAAATTTGTGTGTTTGTTCAAAAACCAAGACACCGCATCAAGGGCATCACCATGTCTGATGCTCGTGTAAAGGCTTGTGACATCCATAGTGACAAGATGACAGCCAGATGGTACTGGCTGAATGTCCTGTAATATTGACAGAAAGTGTCCGGTATCCTTAATGTACGAAGGGGTCAATGGTACAAGGGGGGATAGGATTTTTTCAATAGTTCTGGCTATGGGAGAGAGAATAGAGTCCGTAGAAGCCACTATAGGTCTTCCCGGTGGCCTATCCATGTTCTTGTGGATTTTTGGAAGCGTATAAAAGACAGGTGTAATGGGATGATGATTGATGAGAAAATCAGCAAGCTTAGTATCAATGACTTGTATGCTCAAGTAATAGTCTACCTTCTCCATAATTAACTGATTCCTAAATATGGCTTCATCTAAATCAAAAGCGGTGATTAAAAATCCATCGGAAAAATCTGAAAGCGACTCAATAAGTATTGATATTGACTCAGCTTCCCTAAAGAGGAAGGGAATAGACTCAAAAAGAGTCACTTAAACAAAACTGGTTATAGAAGAAAGTTCCGAGGCTGATGATGATTCTACACTCAGTAATAGCCCGGCAAAACAAAGAAGCAGAAGAGATAGTCCACCCCAAATAACCCTAGAGGATCCCCTTCAAAATTTCAACTGGAAACAGCCCAGAGACCAGAAATTTTTTCAAGGCCTTTTCACCGCCTTTATAAGTTCTTTGAAACTAGATTTAGATAGCCGATTTGATAGGCTCCAGAGCTCCATAGATTCCATCACACGCAGAACAGACAAAAATGAGGCTGAAATTTTTGATTTACATAAAACAACGGAAAAAATTGAAAAAAAGAACAGCATCACTTGAAAGAGGAATTAAGATCAGTTAGATCTAAGTTGACAGATGTGGAAGACAGAGATAGACGGCAGAATTTAAAACTAAGAGGGTCAATTAAAAAGGATCAACTAGCCCCTTATGCTAAGGACCTACTGAAAAAAACATTGCCCTCCCTAACTGACTTGGATCTTACTATTGTGAGAATCCATAGGCTCCCAAAACCGAAACAAATTAGATCTGATCTCCCAAGAGACGTCATCTTGAAGTTTCATTTTTTTTCATACAAAGGAGATGTTAATGGAGTTCCCTAGAACCAATAAAATTCTTCCACATCCATATAACAACATAAAGATCTTTGCAGAATTATCTAGGGAGACCATGCAACAAAGGAAAAACTTATTTAAACTTACAGAGATTCTCCATCAAAAACATTTTCAATATAGATGGGGATTTAATACTATTTTCTTTCCAGGGGAGGCCTATAGCTTTGGCAACTGTAGAGGAGGGTCTCGGGATTCTGAAGGAACTGGGAATAATTATGTCCTGATAGGGTCAGCATTTAATCAGGGGTCGAAGTTTAGGGCCATAACTTGAGCCCCCACCTAGAGGCGTTAATTCTTACGGGTGTAGTACCTCTAGAGGATCAAAAGTTTGTCCGTTAGTTAGGTTGTAAGATTTAGCATTTAGTGTTAATCTCATTGTATTTTACACAATGATAACCTTGATTAGAGTTAGGAAAGTTAAGTTTATGAAGAATATAGGGCCACTGAAAATATTTCCCTTTTTTTCTATATGTTGTATCCTTATAAAAAAAACCCAGTACTAAATTCATATTCCATGTTCATTAAAATACTATCACATGAGGGGAGTGGCTTAGCAATGGAACCATGTGGATGCACTCCTTAGAGCTCCGCAGGCACTGGGGGCTTACCTGCCCTGAGATCAGCCCTACAGCGTACATAATGGGCTGAGCTCTATATCCTGGGATCCTGAAGCATCCGGATACCTCCGCTGCAAGATTGGACACTTGTATGGCCCATACCGCAATTTTCACTCCGGACACGGCGCAGATCGGGACCTGGGCTAACATGGCCGCCACAGTGTGAGAAGGCTCCTCCCCTCTCCTCTCCTCTCTGTTCGGACTCCAGCCATAGCGCTTTTCCACCGTGGCTGCTAAAGTGGTAGCGGCGTGTTACCTGTGATCCGGCCCGCTTGAACAGGGGACGGTGGAGCATCCCTTTTTTCTGGAGACCACCTGCATTTTGCTGGAAGCGGAGGATAGATTGGTGGCAGCCCAGAGGAACTCAGGCAGTCGTCTCTCAGGAGTCTAATTGGTGGCATAAGGGAACTGCACCACAGACCTGAAGGTCCCCCAGATAAGTCCTCTTCACTATATTAACTGCTCTGTTGTCAAACCATATAGGGCCTGTTCTGCAGTATAGGCACCATCTGCTGACTGGTCTATACAGGGGTGTGTGAATTTACTGATTGTGGGAGACCCTGCAGAGCCCCATATATGCAGCCATAAATAGTTACCACGACTTGCCAGGGCCATATCCTCTCATCACCTCAGAACTCTTGTGTTATATCATTCAGCACGAGATCCAAATCTACCAAATCTGAGATCCTAAACATTAACATCCCATGTGACAGGGAGAGGAGGATGCGAGATACCTTCCCCTTTAGGTGGTGTGCATCCTCTCTGACCTATCTTGGAGTGCAGATTTCTGCAGACCTCTCGCAACTTTTTTCTCGAAATTATGCACCAATGTTACTGAAAGTGCAAAGGGACCTGAGTGGATATGGCTTGAGTGGTTTGTCTTGGTTCGGGAGGATAAACGTCCTGAAGATGGATGTCCTGCCGAAACTTTTATACCTCTTCCAGGCTCTCCTAATTGCTCTCCCCAGGATCTTTTTTAAGACATTGAGGAGACTGTGCCGTAGATTTGTTTGGGGCCTTTCTAGACCACGTATCGCATATGAACTCCTGACTAGACCAAAAGGTCTTGGAGGCACGGGCTTGCCCAATTTCCAACTATATCACGCGGCCGCCTCTCTTATAAGAATTGTCGACTGGTTTCACGGGGGACAATCACGACAATGAGTGGCACTGGAGGAAGATTTGGTGGATTGGTCACTGACATCATTGCCCTGGATAAATAAGATCAGTCGACCCGTTGGAATTTGCGCATCACTACTGACAGGAGATACTTTGCGGCTGTGGAACGAGGTGAACGGGAGAGTAACATTATCCTGGCCCGACGGACCTATGACCCCGCTGTTTGACAACCCAGACTTTCCTCCGGCGGTGAGGACTTCGCGGTTTTTGGCTTGGTCCTCTGCTCACAAAGTGAGACTCACCCAGATTCTGGGGGATGGTCCAGACCTACCATCGAGATAGGAGCTTTGCTTATTATACCCTAATATTCCGATCCCATGGTTCCAATACCTACAGCTGAGATCCTTTATATCATCCTTCTCACCCCCTCTCTTCTCACATGTAATGAGACGGACTTTGAGTCGATTCTCCTACAAGACTCGGTACCTAGTCATACGCTCTCTAACATATACAATATTTTGGTGTCCCAAGGTGATGTTAGCACCCTATGGTTTGTAAAAGAATGGGAGAAAGACCTGGGTATTGAGTTTTCTCCTCAGGATTGGAGCAAGACCTTTGTAAGTACACATCAGATGGTAATGGCATGCAAAAACCAAGAGACTAATTATAAAATAGTCTCTCACTGGTATTGCTGCCCTCAGAGTCTGACTAGACTATTTCCCTCTCTATCGGGTCAATGCTGGAGATGTGAGTCAGAAGTGGGATCCTTTCTGCATATCTGGTGGTACTGCCCATCAGTCCTCAGGTTGTGGCAAAGAGTGTTTAACATCTATGGTCGCGTCACGGGAGAGGCCCTCCATGTATACCCCAGATAGGCATATACTATCCATGATTCAAGGTGCCAAAGCTAGATCTCCTCAGGCATTGCCTTATAACAATGTGGTCAATTATCCCAAGAAGGTGGAAGTCTCATCCCCGCCATCCTTGTCTAATTGGGTACTTGAGATGGACCTTCTTTGTAGAATGGAACTGCCCACATTGATGATCAATTATCCAAATATTATAGAACTTGGTCAGAATGGATAATGTTCAGGGAGACACCCGACAGCCTGCGGCTTTTGTCGGACTAGCTCTTTGACTAATATGAGGAGAGGCTCTTGGAGTGCTTTGGAAAGGTACTTTATCGAACACATACCACTGTCTTAACCCCCTCCCCTCTTCTATCTTCTCCTACCCTTGTCCTTTCTCCCTCTTTTCTTTTTTCTTTCTTTCTCCTTGTATCTTTTACTTTTCGGACTTTTATTATTGTTTTCCTAGGATTATACTAAAAGTGCCTCTCCTCTGACAATCAATATCCTGGTTGGATTTATTGACTATTATTAGAAGATTGAGAGGAGGATAGAAGTGATTCTAGACATTCCGATATACTTTCCTTCTAACAGCAGATGGTTGCTATTTCTTGTTGTGTGACTCTATGCTGAATAGATTGTACTTGTATTATAGGTATTCAAAATAACTGATACGAAATGTTTTTGGGTCTTAACCTGTAAGCAAAATTTCAGATATGTTTGCAGATTTCTGCTTTTCTTTTATGGCTAATAAAAGATTTTCGAAAAAAAAAAAATACTATCTCATAACGTCAACAGCCTTAACAGCCCCAGGAAAAGGTACCTTATATGGAAAAAGATTAAAGATGCTAAAGCTGACATTATAGACCTCCAAGAAACAAAATTCCCCACGATTAATCCCCCTAAATTTACTAACAAAAATTTTTCAACATATACGTTGCTTCTAACCCACAGAAAAAATGAGGTGTTGCCATCTTATTAAAAGATTCAATTAATTTTTAAGAGATTTCAAAAATAGCTGACAAAGAAGGGAGATATTTAATACTCATCTGTAAAATTAATGATGCGCTTTTTACATTTGTCAATGTATATGTTCCCAATATAGGCCAAATATCTTTTTGAATAAAGTGATGAAACTGATTAGCCAACACAAAAAAGGAAAACTCATATTATTTTGAGACTTTAACATGGTGCCAAATGCCATGATAGACTTGTCTACTAAGTCTAGGCAGTTCTTAACTAACCTAGTCCCATGGCTCAGTAAGGTGGAATTATATAACGTCTTTCGTTGTCTCAATTCATCATCAATAGAATACACCCACTATTCCAACAGACTCACTCAAATTCACTCAGACTCTTACTCACGTATCGACTTGGTGCTTTCAGACTTTTTTTCTCTCTCCAAATTTAAATCAGTAACAAATGAACCGAGAATCTGGTCCCCAGTTTTATTTGAAATAACCATCGAACCAGCTTTTTCTCAAGATAGAGTCTGGAGAAACAATAGTTACCTCTTTAACCACCCAAATTTTAAATCTGAGATTGGAACTTCAATAAAACAGTATTTTAAAGAAAATGACACATAAGGTACCCCAATTTATCTATTCTGGATGGCCTTTAAAGCTGTTCTTAGAGGTCGCCTTATACAACTGAATGCCCAACTTAAAAAATTTACATTGAATCCAGACAAGATGGTAAAAATTGTAAAAGAAATATCATCTTTAGAGGAGGAACTCTTTAAAAATCCAACGCCAGATTTACAAAATCAAATCTTGACCCTACGACCCTAAGGAATTAAAATCTCTTCTGTCTGAAGAGTATGACAAAGTGACGCAAAGATTGAAGACAAATTATTATCTCTCAAATAATATTAATTGATTATAATAGCGTTTGCGGCTAAATTAAAGCACCTCAGACAAAAGACAACTCTCCCAAATTAAAGACGATACAGGAAAACTTTTCAAACACCCTGAGGATATTTCCAACATATTTGCCGAGTATTATAAAAAAAACTCTACAACCTTAATAAGGACCCCAACTCTTTAAACACTTCTGGAAGTAAAATAGACTCCTTTATAAAATCTATCAATCTTCCTTCCCTCTCAAAATTAGAATTAGACGCCTTGAAGAGTTGGAAATTTCCCTTTTAATTAAGATGCTCAAAAATGGGAAATCCCCTAGGCCTAATGGTTACCAGACCGAATTCTATAAAAGCTTTGAAAGCCTACGCATAACACCTCACCAAATTGGCTAATAAATCAGCGGTTATCTACCCTCTGAAATGTTGGAGGCTCTGGTGATTGTCTGCCCTAAAGATAAAGGCGACCCATTTGATACAAAAAATTTTAGACCCATATCCCTCTTGAATACAGACACAAAACTTTTAGCGAAATTAGCAGCCCTACGATGACAATCTTGTATACAAAAATGAATCAACCCAGGCCAAGTGGCATTTATCCAAGGAAGGAACGCATCAGACGCTACTAGGAGAGCTTTAAACCTCATGTCCATCATAGATAACAAAAAGACCCCAGCCGTTTTATTAGCTTTAGATGCTGAGAAAGCTTTTGATAGGGTCAAGTGACAATTTATGTTTAAAACACTAGAGAAATTTGGAATAACTGGCACAATTTTAAACATTATCTCAGCAATGTATTCAAACCCCTCAGCTAGAATGTATACAAATAACTTTGTCAGACAAATTTTTCTTGACCAATGGTACAAGGCAACACTCTCTCCAGCACTGTTCGCTTTATTTATCGAGCCTTTACAGAAAAGATCAGAACTGACCCAAATATAGAGGGCATAAAATTGAAACAAATTCACTCAAAAATTTCTGTATTTGCAGACAACATCTTACTCACATGTTACTGACATCTTACTGACAAATCCTCTGGATTCCCTCACCCATTTAAATTCATTAATTGACAAGAGTAGTAAGGAGTCTGTATGTCTCGTCAAACGAAATCTGACAGGTGCCCCGCCCCCTATCAAAGTGTATTAAACACGCCCCTTTTTATATCAAATTGATCTAAAGGGTACGTATTTAATACATTTTTATATCAAATTTGATATTAATTTGATATAAAAAAGGAGTTGTTTCATAGGGCTTATTATTCATTTGCCCGTTGATTCCCTTTTTATAGCCTTTTTAATAAAGCCGTATTATTTAATTGGGAATATTATTTTATATATCCAACTAGTAAAAAGGCCCAATGCGATTGCATCGGGAGCGCGGTGAAATGAATTATGTGTATACAGGCAGGTCAGTGGGTAGCAGAGTATACAGAAGGCTCTGTGGGTAGGAGATTATACAGGGGGCTCTGTGGGTAGCAGAGTATAGAGGCGGCTCTGTGGGTAGCAGAGTATACAGGCGGGTCTGTGGGTAGCAGAGTATACAGACGGCTCAGTGGGTAGCAGAGTATACAGAAGGCTCTGTGGGTAGGAGATTATACAGGGGGCTCTGTGGGTAGCAGAGTATAGAGGCGGCTCTGTGGGTAGCAGAGTATACAGGCGGGTCTGTGGGTAGCAGAGTATAGAGGCGGCTCTGTGGGTAGCAGAGTATAGAGGCGGCTCAGTGGGTAGCAGAGTATACAGGCGGCTCTGTGGGTAGCAGAGTATAGAGGCGGCCCTGTGGGTAGCAGAGTATAGAGGCGGCTCTGTGGGTAGCAGAGTATAGAGGCGGCTCTGTGGGCAGCAGACTATACAGGTGGCTCTGTGGGTAGCAGAGTATACAGGCGGCTCTGTGGGCAGCAGAGTATACAGGCGGCTCTGTGGGTAGCAGAATATAGAGGCGGCTCTGTGGGTAGCAGAGTATAGAAACGGCTCTGTGGGTAGCAGAGTATAGAGGTGGCTCTGTGGGTAGAAAAGTATACAGGCGGCTCTGTGGGTAGCAGAGTATACAGGCGGCTCTGTGGGTAGCAGAGTATACAGGCGGCTCTGTGGGTAGCAGAGTATAGAAACGGCTCTGTGGGTAGCAGAATATACAGGCGGCTCTGTGGGTAGCAGAGTATACAGGCAGCTATGTGGGTAGCAGAGTATAGAAGCGGCTGTGTGGATAGCAGAGTATGATGTGGCGGGAGGCTGGAGGGGTGAGGAGAGCAGAGGCTGGAGGGGTGAGGAGAGGTGAGGCTGGAGGGGTAAGGAGAGGTGAGGCTGGAGGGGTGGAGAGGTGAGGTTGGAGGGGTGAGGAGAGGTGAGGCTGGAGGGGTGAGGAGAGGTGTGGCTGGAGGGGTGAGGAGAGGTGGGGCTGGAGGGGAGAGGAGAGGTGAGGCTGGAGGGGTGAGGAGAGGTGAGGCAGGAGGGGTGAGGTGAGGCAGGAGGGGTGAGGAGAGGTGGGGGTGGAGGGGTGAGGAGAGGTGGGGGTGGAGGGGTGAAGAGAGGTGAGGCTGGAGGGGTGAGGAGAGGTCCGGCTGGAGGGGTGAGGAGAGATGCGGCTGGAGTCGCGACATCACCGCTCGGTGGCAGGACGTGGCTGCGTGCTGGGGCTCATCGCAGCCCCAGTCATATGGCATTGTTCTCTGCGGCGGGGTGGGGGCTGCAGAGAGGGATGAGTCCCTCCCCTCAGGTCACACATGTGCGGATTGGGCGCTCTGTGGTAAAGACAGGACGGGCATCCGATTGGTCCAGTACGCCGAGTCCTGGCCAATGGGATGGGCGTCCTGTGTTTACAACACAGCGGCCAATCCGCTTGCAGGGGCGGTGGCGTCCAATGCTGGTGGAGTAGCGGTGCAGGGGCTGTGAGCGGGTGCCGGGAGCCAGTGACGTCGTCCTGTGGGCGGCGGCGGCCAATGGGAGTGAGTGGGGCGTGTCAGGCTTTGCAGCCTGACACGCCCCACTCACTCTCATTGGCCGCCGCCCCCCACGGGACGACGTCACTGGCTCACAGCACCCGCTTACAGCCCCTACACCGCTACTCCACCAGCATGGCGACACCGAGGCCCCAGCGGTGAGAGAGCGGCGAGGGGTGGAAGCCACCGCCGGCATCCGGGCAGCGTCGAAATCACGGAGGCGGCTCGCGATGAGGCGATTGCGTAATCGCTAGCGGCGGGGCCGACGGTTGCCAGGATGGTGGCGGTGTGAGCCAGTGCAGCTATCGCGTCATTGCTCGCAGTGCCGCAAAGGATTTTGGGATTCGGCTACAGTGCCCGAATACCAAACTCCCGATTATATAAGTAATTATTCTCTGGTATTAAAAGTGTACCATTATAGATTTTGTTACAGCCTAGTAGCTTTGAATCATAGTAATGACTTTTTTATAGCATAGGATTTTTATACTTTAATCAGGCTTGATTCATTGGGCATATTATTTAAGGTATTGTTTCATATGGCTTATTATTCAATTGTCCGATAATGATTCCCTTTTACAACCTTTTTAATAAAACAGTATTATTTAATTGGGAATATTATTTTATATGTCCTATAAGAGTTCACAGGTATCAAACATATAACCAATAATTATTCCTTGGTATTAAAAGTGTACCATTATAGAATTTGATACAGCCTAGCAGCTTGGAAACATAGTAATGACTTTTTATAGCATAGGATTTTTATACTTTAAAGGGAGCCTGTCACCTCCAAAACACCTCCTAAGCTATCAAAACATGTCCCTGCACCATCCTATCACTAATCTCACACTTCTTTTGTCTCCTAAAAGCATCCTATGAAAGAGGAGAAAAACGTTTTAATACTCACTCATTAGTGATTATAATTAGCAGGGGCCATATTCTTTAGTCACAGGGGGTGTTCTTTTGCAGCTCCAGGATCCAGCCCTCTCTCTGTCTGTGCTTAAGTGAAACTGCAACTGAAGGCAGGACTAATGATTTGCATTCTGTGAGTGATAGAGAGAGGGGAGGGCAATGCCTGCACATCACAGCAGAACACACAGAGACAGGGAGGATCCTGGAGCTGCAAAACAGCCTGCCTTGGTGACTAAAGAATAGTCACTCTGCTAATTATAATCACTAATGAGTGAGTATTAAAACGTTTTTATGCACTTTCACAGGATGCTTTTAGGAGACAAAAGAAGTGTGAGATTAGTGATAGGATGCTGCAGGGACATGTTTTGCTAGCTTAGGAGGCGTTTTGGAGGTGACAGGATCCCTTTAATCAGATTTGATTCATAGGTCAAAATATTTATGTAAAAAGGTGGGGGAACAAGAGGCGCAATAGTGCCCTATCACTAGTGACACTCAGATGTGAGTGGTGTAAAGCAGTTACACTCACCTATTCCAGTTGTGAGACCCACAACTGGTTTAACAACATATCACAGTATCAGCTGCTGCAGGACCTCCACCGACCACTCCAACGTGGAAAAACTGCCAGAAAATATGGGAAGCAAGGTGTACCATGGTCTGCGCTGCTGAGTCCACAAAATCATCTGGGATGCAAGATGTTGTAGCAGTATACTTCTTTATTCCTTCCTACGTGTTTCGGTGCCCTTCCTGGCACCTTCCTCAATAGCAGTTTGATTCAAGTAAATCTTGCTTTACAGATTTATATACTAAATTATCATTATGATTTAAGTCGTCAGTAAATTGCTGCAAAATCTCACTGAATACCAATCCCCTTGCAAGAAGCTTTAGAATACACAAGCAATAATGGCCACACACAGTACTATTAGGGATGGGCGAGTCTACTCGCTAGGACTCGGGACTCGGCGATTCTGAAGGTACTCGCAGGACTCGTTACTCGGCGAATCTTCCAGCTTGGACTCGCACAATGACGAGTCCAATGGAATTCAATGGCAATAAGCTTGACTCTTCACAGATACCCGCTGTCAGCAGCGAGTCTGAGCGAGTCTACGATTCCGAGTCCTACGAGTCTACGATTCCGAGTCCTGTATACTGTATTCGGGAGTCGGACTCTCGAATACAGAATCTGTTATGTTCCGAGTCAGCACAGCGTGCGTGTTAGGTCAGAAAACTTGTGAAGATAGCCAATCATAGTCAGTAATGGCATAGCAAAGTTGGTTGTGTCAGGACTATGATTGGCTGCTGTCCATCGTGATGCCTATGTCATGTATGACATGGAAGGCAGTATATAAGGCTTGTCCCCGCCATTTTGGCCACATTCCTGAGACGATCTGACCTAGTATAGGGAGAGAGAGATATATGCTGGAGCAGATCAGGGATTGTCAGTGTAGGGAAGATTCCTTATATTAACCCAAAAAGCTCTTCTGAGAGCTAGGAGGAGGACAGAGTAGTGCTGTGTAGGCAGGCAGGCAGGGAGGGAAGGAAGGAGAAGCCTTAGAGTGCACACAGGACGGACCTCATAGCTTAGCTTACTCACTCAGCTTTGCTAACAGCTGCAGTCAGAGGCTTAGCTGAGGTGCTGTTTCCTTTTTGTTTTTGCACCAGATCGATTTTTGTTCCTAATAAGCCATAGAGCGTTATTTTTTCTGTGGCAGACCAGTGCGTTGCTGCTCTCCTACCTTTAAATAGCACGTACACCACCTTAGGGAGTGTAGTGTGCGGCTTCACTGCCAAGTGTGAGCGCACACACTTACCCCGCCAGCAAGTGACGCATACAGCAACACCAAACCACATCTGGGTGGCTGTGCGCACTTAAAACCAATTTTTTTAGGGAGTGTAGTGTGCATCATCATCGGCTCCAAGCCTCCAAATAAGGCTATGTGCACACGGGGGCGGGTTAGGGGCGGCGGCGGCTGGGCGGACCCGACAGGAAGCTCCGGAGCCGTCCACCGGCTTCCTGTCGGGTCCGTGCTGCGGAAGACGGTCGGGTGTGCGGCGGTGCACAGCGGGTTAGTGGCGTCGGTTCTGCAGCGGCTGGAAGCAGCACATGATTCTGCTTGCAGCCGCTGCAGAACCGGCCGGTTTATAGGACATGCACATTCTTTGCTAACCCGCTGGGGACCCAGCGGGTTAGCAACGGATGAGCATGTGGAAACCGCCGGTGTGTGCACACCGGGTGTCGGTTTCCATAGGTTTCTATGTTGATCCAAAAGCTGCTTTTGGATTAACATAAATTTGCATAAACCTGATGGAAACCGACCGGCGGTTCCGCTCCTAAACCTTCACTAAACCTTCCTGTGTGCACATAGCCTAAGAGAAAAACCAGCGAGTTTGGACTCGCACACTTTCAGAGACACATCAGCGAGTTGTAAATGTCATTATTCGCTATTACTCGGTTCCCTATTCATTAACATTGGACTCGCTGGACTCGCAACGAGTCCCGAGTCCTTGACTCGGACTCGTTGGGGTCTTGCGATTCCGAGTCTTTTAGGACTCGCCCATCTCTAAGTACTATAAGTATTTTGAATTTGCTTGTCTTGATAGCAGAATATTTCACAAAACAGTTTTTTTTACAAAATAACTTTTTCCAGAATTAGACGGTCCTGCTAGATTGCATGAGAATGGATGTTGCAGACGGGTATCCATCATGAGTCACAACTAATAACCAAATAGTACGGTAGTGAAATCGTCTAATAGGTGCCGTTTTGTGTAAACACACCTTTGTGTTTTGCGTAACGGTCTTGTTTCAATGGCCCAGTACTTTTTATTTTTCACAATGCCTGATTGTTCAACGATAATACGTTTCTGTGTTTCAGAATCAGAATTACGCGGGTAGTCCAGAACTAGATCTTTTAGACTGGTGAAATTAATAGATTGAGCGTTACCAACATTTAATGTTATGCCGTTCACTTTTAAGACAGTTTTACCATTGTTGAGTTTGTAGCCATAAGTTTTTGGACCTGCAGATACAAATTCAGTGATGTAAGTGTCATCAGGTATCTCACTGGTCAATTCCCCCAGGTAATCCCCTAAAGGAGGACTCCACTCACCTTCTCTGTGCACAAAAATTACTGAATCTGTGTCGTGATAAAGACACCTTTCCTGTAGCCTGTCTAGCAGAGAGTAAAGCTCTAGTCTGGCGTACGCTGTTGTAAAACAGGCTATAAAAATGTTTGTGTTTTTGTTGACCATGTGGTGACCTTCTGTATATTTCCAATCAATTGTGGCCGTTTTGTCATCAATAAAATGCAACATTGATATGTCATAATAAGGTAAAAAAAGTATTGAAACAGCTCGTCAGGATTGCTAATAATACTGGTACATGATAAATTTGATTTCTGTGCAAATTTTCCCCATAAAGAATTTAAGAACAGCTTGGAGATCTATCTCTTAGCAGGGTTCTCTCCTATATTTTCAGGACGTAATGGCACCCCTTCTTTTTCAAGAAAGGAATCAATGTACTGTTGCTTCTTACTGTCATCAGTGCACCAGCTGGGATAACTTTAGGCCTCCTGTTTATCCCTAAGATGTAATTTAATGTACCGAGAAAACAGATGATCACTGGTTTTAGGAAGATCCCACATTTCATAGATGTGGGCTATCCTATAGCCTTTTTCTATGGCCATCTCAAGCTCTATAGTGCACCATGTACCTGTTAGAGACCGCTCTTCATCACTATGTGCACAGTCCTGTGTCTGTGAATTTACAGCACATGTGTAGCAAAGGGGAAACATTAATTTATTGTTGAGTTTTACTGGTAGAACAGGAAAAAGATAAGTCCCTTGGAGGGTAGACCTTGACTTTGGCAATACCAAAGTAATTTTTAATGAAACCAAACCTTCATAGATAATGTGTGGATGACCAACAGGATATGTTTTAGTTTTGTTTACAAAGGGGTACAGACTGGTGAAATCATAGTAATGTATCGTCTCACCAGGTTTCAGTTGATGATAAAGTTTAATGGCATTAGTACGACCCCCATAAAGAGCATCGCGGGGGTCTAAAGGTTTAGGGAATTCCATTTGGAGAAGAAATTATTGAAGATTAGAATAATAATAATATAACTTTAATAATAAAACTTTATTGTATAGCGCCAACATATTCCGAATCTTTTTAAACCATTTCATTCCATTCATGTTCCCACAGTACTCTCACTGTGTAGCCGCTCCATTGCAGGAATCGCTTTTTAGCTAAAAAGGCATAATATAACTGTCCGTAGGATGTGTTTGTGGCCTTATTTGCATCATTTTCAGTATAACATATTTGGCATCCGTAGTAAAAACAGCCGTTATATTCGAAGGCAATATGTCTGCCGTTAACATAGGCATAACCATCTAAAAAATATTTCCCAACTTGTTTTTCACCCCCTCTAAGAGCATGTTGGATGACTATGTTCTCTGTGTGGGATACATACATGTATATCACTGTATAGCGGGTGATGAAAAGCGTTTTTTGGTCTTGTGATAATTATCACCTGGTAAAATGGCAATGGTCTTTTTTGGAAGAAATTTAAACTTGTACATTGACTTACATACAGATGCCAGGGTGATGAGCTGGAAAGAATCAACACATCTGGACACTTAAATTTTTTTCTTTTCCCGCTTAGAGTATATTTTAACATTTTTCCTTGTCATTTCCATGACACGTTCCCTGTAAAGTTCACATGAGCGCCTCAGAATCTCAACATCTTGTTTGCAATAAGATTTTAGTTCAGCCTTAAAGTCAAAAGTTGTATTTACCTGGGTCTCATACCATTCCATGAACTCCCCCTTCTCACTAGGGGACATGTACTCTACCCCATAATATTTTACAGCAGGTAGGGCCCCCACATAGTTTTGATTTTCATTAGTGTTAAAAAAGTGGGGAAAATGTCCTTTTGAGCCTGAGAATCCCATAGCCTGTGGTAGTTTACTAAGTTTCATCGGAATGAAATTTAGAGAATCAATAAATCTTATTTCCAAATCGGGCAGTGTTACACACAAGAGACGCCCGCCTCAGGTTATCATTTTCATGCGAAGTTTTTCAGAAATCAGTTCCTTAACAATAAAGTAGGCATCGTATCTACCAGCATTGTGCGCTATAAATGTATAACCTTCAAATTTACCGGATGTAATAAATTGCACAAAATCATGAGTACAACATTTACCTTCAAACTCCCAGGAAGGAGTACCATATAATGTTGTAGCATAAATGTAATTTGGGATATGCGTACCTGTCTCCTGCATACATTCAAAGTCATAAAATATGTATTGATCTGTCTCCTCCTTTGATACATTCCGCTGCATGTAACAAAGATGTTCATCAAATTTATTTAAATGTATACGGCATACAGGACAACACAATCCTTTACATTTATGTTCGACATCACTATCTCTGGGTACAAAATGATGACATTTATCACAAAATGTTTTAAGCCTGCAAAGTGATGGGTTATCTGCAGCTAGTTGTGTGTGGTGGTCTAAGCATTCGCTCGAGCGACAAAACACACGGCAGATTGGACAGCGAGGTGGCTGTTGAGCATCAGAGCTCTCCACACAGCCCTCTCTATGACAACCTTTGCAAAAATATTGACATGAATGATTAAATTTGTGATGATACACAGAATTGCATCTTTCACAAACGAAATCTGCACCAATAAATCCCTTCATATTTTTGATATCGTAGTAGTGGTAATCATGGTGCAATATGAAAGCGGTTTTAGCATTAGCTTTATTACCTGTTTGAAAGTAGCGCCAATCACCCTGACTGTAGTCCAGCACTTTAATGTTAACATTCAGTTGTTCCTCAAAAGCCTCAATATCACTAAAGCTTATTAGCTGATCCTCAGGGATAGCCAGGGCAGCATGTATGTTTTTAGCACGACTCAGTATAACTGGGACACCAACATCAATGTCAGCCATCAGTGTGCACACGCTAGCAGCAAAGCACAGATTTGTGCTGTAATTGTTGTAGTCGTACAGCCGCTGCCTCTTTTGCTTAATCATTTGGCTACTTGCTATAGATTTCAAGCCTCTTTTTATACCTCCACGTCTGTTTTTAATAATTGTTACGACTAATTTCAGTGAACTATTTGCTAAGAGAGAGCTGCACAATTTAAAAATGCCTCACAATTAAAATCCTCCCTTGTTTGTTTTGTAGTGAAAATGGGATCTAACGTGTCACCGCCTTCAAGTCTTAACTGAACAAAGTCACCAGGATTGATGTCTCTGATGACTCTGTCCGCTAAAGACTGAATGGCCCCATGCACAACATTCAGGGCTTCTACAAATGATTGGATACGGTCTAAATTTACAAATCTGAAATGATCAATATACATGTGTGCGTTGAAACTGCGGACATCTCTTTGGTAATGATAAAAATTTTGTAAAAATACTGAATGGTCTACGTCCTACACATTATCATCACCAACATTATCAACAATTGCAATATCATGGTCATTTTCGACATGAGGCTCCAGCAGCCCTCTGCTTTGAGCACTTGGAGACACACTGGAACTATCACCTCCAGAGATACCTTGAATGTGAAAAGATGGACTCTGTGCATGTATCAACAGATGAGGGTGTTGTGTAGTTATAGGTCTTTGAGTTGCCTGTCGCCGTGTTCTAGCTACTAGCGAAAGTCTTGCACTTGCTAACAGTGTTTGAGCATGTTTAATTACCATATATACTCGTGTATAAGCCGACCCGTGTATAAGCCGACCCCCCTACTTTTGCCCCCAAAACCTGGGAAAATCTATTGACTCGTGTATAAGCCGAGGGTGGACCCCAGCACAGGTATACAGCCCCCAGCAGTGTGGTATACAGCAGCCTCCCCAGTGGTATATACAGGCCCCAGCAGTGTTACAGCAGCAGCCCCAGTGGTAGTATACAGCAGCCCCAGAGGTATATACAGCAGCCCCAGTGGTAGTATACAGCAGCAGCCCCAGTGGTAGTATACACGCAGCCCCAGTAGTATATACAGCCCCAGTGGTAGTATACACGCAGCCCCAGTAGTATATACAGCCCCAGTGGTATATACAGCCCCAGTGGTAATATACACGCAGCCCCAGAGGTATATACAGCAGCCCCAGAGGTATATACAGCCCCAGTGGTATATACAGCCCCAGTGGTAGTATACATACAGCCCCAGTGGTAGTATACATACAGCCCCAGTGGTAGTATACAGCAGCCCCAGTGGTATATTCAGCCCCAGTGGTATATTCAGCCCCAGTGGTAGTATACAGCCCCAGTGGTAGTATACAGCCCCAGTGGTAGTATACAGCCCCAGTGGTAGTATCCAGCAGCCCCAGTGGTAGTATACAGCCCCAGTGGTAGTATACAGCCCCAGTGGTAGTATACAGCCCCAGTGGTAGTATACAGCAGCCCCAGTGGTAGTATACAGCAGCCCCAGTGGTATATTCAGCCCCAGTGGTATATTCAGCCCCAGTGGTAGTATACAGCCCCAGTGGTAGTATACAGCCCCAGTGGTAGTATCCAGCAGCCCCAGTGGTATATACAGCCCCAGTGGTATATTCAGCCCCAGTGGTAGTATACAGCCCCAGTGGTAGTATACAGCCCCAGTGGTAGTATCCAGCAGCCCCAGTGGTAGTATACAGCCCCAGTGGTAGTATACAGCCCCAGTGGTAGTATACAGCCCCAGTGGTAGTATCCAGCAGCCCCAGTGGTATATACAGCCCCAGTGGTAGTATACAGGGCCCCAGCAGGGCCCCCCTCATAATTTGGCTCCCCCACCTCACTTGCTGGGCCCCCCCGCATGCAGTGCTGCGCATATACATTACTTGTCTAGCAGCTGTCACCCTCCGATGGCGGATCGCGGCTCCTGGGCTCCGGGCTCCATCTTCCTCTCTGTCTTCCTGCTTTGTGACCGGGGCTCATCGCGATGACGTCATCGCGACGCCGGCCGGTCACCTGACAAGCAGGAAGACAGAGAGGAAGATGGAGCCCGGAGCCCAGGAGCCGTGATCCACCATCGGAGGGTGACAGCTGCTAGACAGGTAATGTATATGCGCAGCGCTGCATGCGGGGGGGCCCAGCAAGTGAGGTGGGGGCACCAAATTATGAGGGGGACCGTATTGACTCGCGTATAAGCCGAGGGGGGGACTTTTCAGCCCAATTTTTGGGCTGAAAAACTCGGCTTATACGCGAGTATATACGGTACTCTCAATCTATAAGACCTTTGCGGTATTATTTTAGACAACTTCTGCAGACCATAACCAACCATTCTTAGTCACATTGAATTATTTTTATTTGAGTTCACATTGGCTACTGCAACATCTGCACATTCTCTTTTGAAATGATACAGCTCCTCAACAATGTCAGGTGTTGGGGTAGCATTCAGTAATCTTTCATATGTGTCACAGAAATATTTTAGTTGAATATGGAATTTTTTGTAATTTAAGTACTGGGGCCCCATATCATGAAACATCTTATAGTGATCTTCAGGCCATCCAGGGTTCAATGATGTATTCTGTACTTTTTGCTTTTTACTAGCACCCTGCATACCCCTGTTTGCATCTGATTGCCTCTTTAATGGATGTACAACAACAAAATCATTAGATGATCTTGCAAAAGTATTATCAGCAGGAGGTCCTGTATTACACACCCGTATATTGTCCAAATTATTCTCTTTCTTACCCTCAGCGAGCTGATCAATTTCTCTGTTGAGGGCATTATGATCCACATGTGTCACACCGGTCACGGAAATGTTTGACTGTGTGATGGGAGTGGAAGTGCTCTGGGCTGCATAGTTCTCTCTTGAATTGCCATTATATTTTCGTCCTGAAGACTTCGGAACTGTCTTCCCAGGGTGAATTGCTGGTACAG